>JAODAL010003658.1:0-169568 GCA_025379985.1 Phyllomedusa bahiana
TAAATAAATTTTTTCATAATTTCCATAACTACCACTATTGTGAAGAGTATGTGCCATTATACATACAGTCAAAAAGCAAAATCTGGGAATCGACAATAGTTGGCATCCCACATTTAGGATCCTTAGTTATAAACATGAGCATAGAGGTTTTTCTCTTCAGAGGCTCTAAAGAATCCTTGTATTACACAACCTATTTCAATGTAATGCTTGGTGTCCTCGGAGAATTGCTAGATTTAAGCAGTCTACAGATGTAGCAAAAGTAAACTTGACAGATAACGCACAATGATATAATGACACAGATTATATCAACTCTTTCAATGCTTTTCATTTGCTTCTCTTTTGAAATAAGAGCCACGATTCATGGACAAGCTAAATTCTGCTACATCTGTATATCTTATCACAGAGGTTCCCAGCAGCAAAATAATCCCTAGAGAAAGATATTGTAGGTGCACCCTAGTAATGAAAAGTGATGGTTTAAAGAGAACCACCTCCTAAAAGATCACCTTCTGCATAAACTGTTGAAAAAATATTCTATATAGAACTATCCCAGAACACAGAACTTTTTCAGTTATATTTGGAATAAAATGGTTAAGATTTTATGAAGGTATGTGATAGAATTTCAGATTATATGATTTATTGCAGCTGTCTTTAAATTGGCTTTAAATTGTTTGACATTACAGTGATCATTAACATAGAATTACAATACATTTGTTTTAATACAGTTATGTAGTAATTTCTTTTGTTGTTAATTCTTTTCATGAGATTCTCTAAAGTCAACCAAATTCTACCTCTTGAATTATACTTTGAGAACAGCATGGGAGGCTGTGCATAATAATTTCCATTAGGGCAACAAGCTTGAAGTAACAAAACAGCATTAACCTCATTATTTGGCAGCTATCTACCTATAGTGAACACTAAATATATCAGAAATAACATAACACCATGCAGAGATTCTTTCTTTAAAAATGTTCAAGGGAGCTCTGTAAACAACAGTTTAAAAAATAAGGAGAAAAATAGTTAGCACAAGTTAAAAATTCATAGCGAAGAAGACATTTGCCATTCCAAATTTATATGATGATAGCACATTTAAAGGGCCAACTGAAATAAGTGTTGTTTTTTGCTTTTTATGATAGATTCACATTAACTATATATTGTGAATGACATGCTTGTTTTTTCCTCCCACATTTCACAGTAAAGTTAATTCCAGAAAATCTAAATAATGGTCAGATCTGACCATTCATTCAAAATCCATTTTTCTGTGTAGCTTTAAGAGTTATGCTCATCACATATTGACTTTCACTATATAAATAAAGGTTACCAATTACATTGCTGTTCCAATTTTGCTATATTTCGGTTGGAGCAGTTCTTATCCTCTATTTGCTTACACAAAATTCTGTAATTACCAATCCCCTCTCTACTCTAGCAGTGTCTGGGCTGGTAATGTCATTTCCCTACTACATCTGGTCAGCAGGGCAGAGCTTGCTTCTCAGTTTTTGATCTTTCTGAGAAAATCCTTTACCCTTAGAGTTTCTGATCTCGAAGTAGTATTCTGCCATCTGGTCCGGTCTGCAGAGCACATTTATATGAAATTACATTTAAAGCTATCAGTCACTCAGCAGCCAGTAGTATTTCTTGGCAACATGAACGGCAAGTGTTTTTTTTTTTTTTTTCCCCCACTAGAAGCTTCAGCTCATTAAAAAATAAAGCTCTTCTACCCAGACTTTCGGACACCTTTTGGCATGGAAAATATTAGTGGCATTCTAGAAAAAGTTGTAATAAGTTTTAGGTTGAACTTCTCAGTTCTTCATTTACTAGAAGATCCCTGATATGTAGTTTGCAACCTGCTTCTAGTTTCAGACTTTTCACATATGGTTTTCCTGTACTCCTTTCTAACTCCACAGCCCTTCTCCACTCCAGTGTGCTGAGACTCATGGACCCTGGAGCAGAAACTTCAGCTTGGACCATCCTACACATAGACAATAAGGGTATGTTCACACGGCGTGTTGGATCCATTTTGGATCCGAAAAACGCATTAAAAAACGTTGCGTAAATTGCATCCAACACGCAGGTGCGTGTTTGGATGCATTTTGGCTGCAGCAGAAATGTGCCTTATAGTTTTAAATATGGTGTCTGCTGCATCAAACGGATCAAGAATTGACCTGTCAATTCTTTGAACGGATCCAAAAGACGCATCACAATGACGCATGTAAAACACGCATCAGTGATCACTCGTCTGGAAAGCAATGTAAATCACACTGCACACTGTTAGATGCATGTTGGGGTCCGAAACACAGAATCAAACACTCATCTAAGAACGTACCCCAACACTCACCGTGGGAACATAACCTGGCTGTGGACCAATACCTTTTAATAGGGTCCCTACTTGACATGATGGATGTCTGCGGTGTATCGTGCCACAGAAAATTATTTCCACTTAAAGAGAACCTGTCACATAGTTTATGCCCCCCTTGCTGAGGGCAGCACAAGCTACTGACAGACATGCTGTTTCCAGTGTTGTGTCCCTTATTCTGTAAGATGCTGTAGTTTTAGAGTATTTAATGCTCAAATCTTACTCATGAGCACCCTCCTCCCTCCCAACCCCCCCCCCCCAAAAAAAAAAAAATATTTGTGGGTTTTACACTGAACAGTTTAAGTGACATTAACTGTATCCTGCGGGTCAGTAAGTATACAAGGGCCACATCTCACCACTAACCTAATATCGTCATAATGTTCCTAACTAAGCCAGAATTCCAAAACCAGTATTACCAATAACAATATAAAAGGACCAAATAATACCACCGCATATCGTCACCATAGAGTGACTAATACTACCATACTGTTACTGAACAAATCAATCTATCAAGACCAATAATAACAACAAACAAGAACCAAATGATTCCACTACATATCTCACTACTGTATAGCGACTAGTACCATCATACTGGTATTGACCAAACCAGTATATCAACACCAAGAATATCAATAATATTATACAAGGACCAAATAATACTGCCATATCATGACCACATATCACTACCATAAAGATTCTGAATAAAACAATCGCATTGTTCCTGATTATAAACTATTGCACTAAGATCCCCATTACCACTATACAGTGACCATATAGTAGTATATACCAAGGCTTTTAGATTGCCTTCGTGAGCAGGGTCTTCTGTACCAGTTGTTAATTATTTTTCATCACCATTGTACTTGTTTGACATGTTATGTATGTAACCCCCCCACCCCTCCCTTGAATGTACAGCATCCTGGAACTAATGGCGCGTTAAAATAAATAATAGTTATACACAGGCATTCTGCAGACATAAGTGACTACAGTGCAGTTACACCCAGGGTAGAGATGGGTGAATTTCTCAAAAATTCAATTTGCCAAGTTCGCTGAATTTTCCGACAAAAATAGTTTCGACCAAAATTTATTTGCAGCGAATCGTGTTAAAAAACAGCTATTTCCTGGCTGCAGAGAGCCTGTAGGGGGTTGTAGAACGTTGTTCCATGCGCAAAAATGCATAGGGAGCTTGGTTTGGTCTTCAAACAATGCTGTGTTTTAGTATGACACGCACATGACAGCCGCCGCTCTTAGAATCGCTTCACTCTAAAAATTCCCTGGGCACTTACAGGGGCAAAACTGACCAATAAGTGAAACGGGAATGCAGCCTGACAAAGTAACATCAGCGCCAGCTTGAAAGAACAGAGCTGAGGGCCAAGATCCTACTATAACGTCAAAGAGTGCACTCCTTTTACACCGACATCAGATGATTCCACAGATTATGACAGAACCTGTTCTGTTAAACGCTGATACATGTAGAGCCCCGCCGCTTCCACCGAAAGAGTGGAGAGGGTATCGGCAGTAATTTTGCGTTGACGTCACTGATCATGCTGCCCTTCCTTTCATCCGTCAGTGTCCGCTTTCAATCGGTCACTAATCCATCAGCATTGCTAAAGCCAAAAACAAACAGGAGATGATCTAAAACAGAGATGACCAGTAAATGGGATATTTGCATGTCTTCTGTGTTCTGTATCCACTCTTGCTTTTGGCTAGGTAATCATCAGACAATCCTGATCCTTTTCATTCCTTCTGACAGATTAAATGACAGAGTGTGGAGGCGGGTGGCAATACCTGTCCCTGGTAAAGATGGTGGGTGGCAGATGGAGAAGTTGGCAGCAGATGTGTGGCATCAGGCGGGTGGCAGCATCAGAATAGTATCTGAGTCAGGTAGCCAGAAGAATCCAGACTCATTTCTCAAAGTTTTGGTGAAGCATCATGGCTGATCTAATCTGATGCATAAGGCATTGGTGTGTGAAAATCCTGGCTGATCCACGCCTGATTCATCGTGACAAAGGTCAGTCTCTCCACATTTCGGGTGGACATGTGGGTTCTTCTTGGGGTAACGATGGCCCCCGCCGCACTGAACAACCGCTCTGATGCCACACTACTGGCCGGGCAGCTTCTCCAGTGTAAACTCAGCAAGTTGCGGCCACACATCCAGTTTGGCTGCCCAGTAGTCCATTGGATCTTCTACCTGGGATGGCAGAGTGCTGTCGAAGTAGGCCACCACCTGCTGGTTCAGGGTCTGCTCCAGGTCCTGCTGCTGAGTACTCTCCTCACTCCTCACTCGGCAGGTGAAGGAAGCTGCTCATCAACGACTCCAGACTTAGGCTGCTGCTGATGGAGCTGCTACTTCTCCTACCCCCCACCTCCCTACAGCAGCCGTGGCTGTGGTACGTGAGCGATGAGGAATCCCCCGGTCAGACCTGCCAGAGGATGGATGATGGCGCACATAGAAATCGGCCAACTGACTACATAGTGTTTCTCTATAGTATGCGAGTTTCTCCTAACTCTCGGCAGCTGGAAAAAAGGCACCCATTTTTGACCGGTAGCGAGGGTCCAAGAGGGTGGAGAGCCAAAAGTCATCCCTCTGCCAGATGGTGACTATTCGGTTGTCACTAGCTAGGCAAATCAGCATGCTGCAGGCTATCTGCGCAAGTGACTCTGAGGGACTCCCTGCCTCCATCTCCACTGTATACTGCCACGGTGCTTCTGGGTCATCTTCCTTGTCTTCCTCATCTCCCTCTACATCCTCAGTCTGCTCCTTCTCCTCCGCTCCTGTCAGCTGAGTAGAAAAACCAATAATTTTGTCAGACACTGTTTGTGCTCCAATGTCGTCCTCAGTTCAGCCTCCACCAGACTCATGTGGCTGTGAGATGTAGTCACCACGTCTCCAGTCCCCTGTCCAGACAGATTTTGCAGCATCTGTTCCAAGACATGAAGCAGTGGAATGATGCTATTCATCCTGTAGTCCTGGTGACTGACAAATAACGTGGCCTCTTCAAAGGGCCTGAGAAAACGGCAGGCGTCACGCATGAGCTGCCACTGGCTGACATCAAAATTACACAGGGGAGTACTCCTGTCTGCTTGCATCATCAAAAAAATTATTAATAGCCTTTATCTGTTCATACAGGTGTTCTAACATATGGAGGCTGGAATTCCAACGGGTGGACACATCGCATATCAGCCTATGTTAGGGGAGGCCGTTCTGCCGCTGCAACTCAAAGAGGGTGTGCTTGGCTTTGTAAGAATGGATGAAGTGCATGCACAGTTTCCTGTCCATTTTTAGAATGTCTTGCAGATGGGTAGAAGACTTCAGGAACCTTTTGACAACCAGATTGAACACGTGTGCAGGGTGCATGGGTCATCCCTGCTCGGTTCAGCATGGACACCATGTTCCTTCCATTGTCTGTCACCATGTTTCTGATTTGCAGTTGTCGCAGGAAAGCCACACATCAATTTCTTGTTGCATGACTTTGTTCGCCCAGGCAAACCAGGTGTAGAACTGTGTGACACCGCTGTGCCCTGCCCATGTGGTATGATGGAGCAGGACTGGAGGCTGAGGTGGTGGTGGAGGAGGAGGTGGACTTTAGCTCAGGACCAGCATTTTGACAATGTGGAGGAGAAAGCGGCGTCTAATGTCCAAGTTGCTGGTGTGGCTAGGCAGGAAGCATTCACCCAGTGGCCCGTAAAGGGCATGTACTGTCGCTGACAATAGTTACAGCTCCAGACGTCCGTGCTGCCGTGCACCTTGGAAGACACCGATAGGCTCAAGGACTGGCCCACCTTCTGTTCTACATATTTGTGAAGGGCTGGTACTGCCTTTTTCGAAAAGAAATTAAGGCTTGGGACTCCCCACCTCGGCTCGGCACAAGCCATTAGTTCTCTGAACAGTGCAGAGTCTACCACTTGGAAAGGGAGGGACTGCAGTACCACCAACTTGGACAGGAGCACGGTCAGCTTCTGCACCTTAGGATGGTTGGATGCATACTGCTGTCTCTTGGCAATCGCCTCGGTGAACGACTGCTGGCGCCATGAGTGACGAGGAGCAGGAGCATCTGGACCGGTAGATGATTGCAAAGACAAACAGCTCCCTTCGGCAGAGGTGGTGGAGCCTTGACTGGCTCAAATGGCATGCGTGCCACTGGGTGCTGCTGCTGTTGCTGCGGCGGCTAAATGGACCACCACATCTGAGACACGTTTCTCCCGGGCCACTGGATGGTTACGCTGCATGTGTTGATGCAGAGCCATGGTGCCAATGTTAGCTCCCTGGCCATGCTTTACTTTCTGCCCACAGATTCTACATATACACCTGTTCGTCTCCTCTGATGTCTTGGCAAGAAACTTCCACACTGTGGAGTAGGTGATTTTACCGCCAACACTCTGCACTGAGTGACTACTACCGCCGCTGAATCGCTGAGCCCCCTGTGCCTCTACTTTCTTGGACCTGCGAAGTGGGTTTTCTTCCCCATCCCTGAAGTCCCCCTCTTCCATTCTCTGATCTACCAAGTGCAGCCAGGTTTCTGCTGAGGAAAGAGCCCGGCAGCCATTTTGTTCTTCTATAATGATTATCCTCTAGACCAGTGTTTCTCAACTTCAGTCCTCAGGACCCACCAACAGGTCAGGTTTTCAGGATTTCCTCAGTATAGCACAGCTGAAATCATTATTGTCAGTGCCTTCTGCACAGGTGATATCATTTTTGTCTGGGCATTGTTTGGGAGATCCTCAAAACATGTCCTGTTGGTGGGTCTTGAGGGCGGGAGTTGAGAAACACTGCCCTATACAAAATTAAAAGACTTTGCCAATTAAAGGTATTTAGGATTTTTTTTCATTATAAAATTTAGCTTTATCTATTTCATTTTATTCTTTTCCTGGATAATCCCATTAACCTCTTGCATCTTCCCTTACTCCTTTTAAACATGCTTTCATCGTACCCATCTTTAAGAAACTCTCTTCACCCCTTCTCTTTGTCCAATAATCGTCTCATCTCACTGCTTCCCACATCTATTTTGAACTGTTCTTTCATCTCTTACCCAACTCTCTTCTTGACCCACTACAATCTCGTTTCTGATCCCATTACTCTACTGAAACCGCTCTAACCAAAGTCACCAATGATCTAGTAACTGCTAAAGCCTCACGGCACTACTCTGTTCTTCTCCTTTCTCCTCATTCCTCGGCATTATGGACTTATCCCTTTCCTGGATCTCCTCATACCTCATGATCGGGCATTCGGTGTCTCTCACTTTCACACCACCTCCTCTCTTGCACTCCCTGTTGGTGTCCCTCACAGGTCAGTCTTGGGTTCTCTACTCTTTTCTACCTACACTCTTGGCCTGGGTCAACTCGTAGCATCACACGGCTTTCAGTACAACTTGTATGTTCATGACACCCAACTTTACATCTCCGACCCAGATGTTAATGCTCTGCTCTCGAGGATCCCAGAGTGTCTATCATGCATCTCCTCCTCCTCCTCCCGTTGCCAAACTAAATGCAGAGAATATGGAATTCAGCATATTTCTGCCAACCTGCTCTATCCCTCCACCTGATCTATATATCAGTCAATAGCTGTACACTTTCACCGGTTCCCCAAGTCTGATGCTGGGGATAACCTGACTCCTCCCTATGTTTCAAACCACAGATCCAAGCCCTTACCTCTGCCTGTGCTTCCACCTGAAAAATCTTTCTCGAATCGGCTCACTGATTAACTTAATCACAAAAATGCTAGTCCATGCCCTTGTCATCTCCCGCCTAGAATACCACAACATCCTTCTCTGTGGCCTCCCATCTAGTATTCTTGCTTCCCTTCAACCCATCCTTGACTCTGCTGCTCATCTTATCCACCTGCCTTCTCTAATCCTCTGCCTCAGCCCTCTGCAAATCCATTCACTGGCTACACACTTCCAAGTGAATTCAGTTCAAGTTACTAATAATGACCTACAAGACTCTCCATAATCTCCTTCATGTTTTTGTGTCTTAATGTCCAGATTCCTTCTGCCATGCAATCACTGCTCCTCACAGGACCTTTGTCTCTGCTCTCCTCTTGTCAGCTCCTCACACAACTGTTTCAAAGACTACTCCCATTCAGCCCCCACACTAAAGAACTTGCTATCACAACACATCAGACTCTCCTCCACTTTTACCAGCTTCAAAAGTACAGCGACCTGGAATTATGACGCTTTAAAATAAATAATAATGAAGATACCTGATTTCTGTTTAATATTTTTTTATTCTTGGCTTTTATGTATGGTATCTGAAAGATTGCTATTTTGTTTTCACACTGACAAACTATAATTTTTTTTTTTCTTTTTATATGTCATACCATACCTGGTTTATCTGTAGTAACTAGATCACTAATAGCCTAAAGAAACATATGTTTCAGGTATTTGTTTTCTGTTGAAGGATATTGATACGATTTCGCTAAGAAAACTATACTAATGAAAATACATTGCTGGCAAAACGGGTGGACAATTTAGTTCCCAAATCGAAGGCTCACCCCAGCATGATTACTATTAAATAGTTTAAAGGTAATGTGTGCTTAATAATTTTTTTATGAACTAAGATATGGATAAATAGTCTTTTCTACATGTCCGAGTTTTTATTTTGTATTCTTTAAATGATTATGAAGGCAGCCTTCTTGACCAAGCTGATATCAACAGCTTGAAGAGATGAGCTTTACTTCAGCTACATGGACATCCTCTGAACATTAGCAGATCCCTTGACTTTTACAGGAGAGTTTTCTAGGCATGCTGTTTTCTTAAATGTAGGGCTTTTGCTTCCACTAAATAGTCGTTGTTAGGTGATTATACTTCCCTGATAAATTGCAAAGTCTGCAGGAAACAATTCTGTTTTTTTTTTTAACATTTTATCATGGCAATGATTTAGTAAAAAAAAATTGAAATGATGAATATTTTTCCTTCCATCACTCAACCAGATCAAGCGTTGTTCGATTTTATCCATTTGCATCAATTAGGCATACTCTGTGACCTGGAAAGAAGTTACTGTGAATGAAGGGGGAGCTGTGACTAATTCTTGTTGTGAATGGATCCTCCCTCATCTACACACTGGTCTCACCTTTCCATGTAATCCTACCTGAGCTTATAGTGAAGAGGCTTCTGAAAAGTTTTCTGTACAGAACAGAAAGTGTCAGTCAATTATAAGGGCGCGTCCCCACGGCACAGAACTAGTAGGCTTATACAATGCATTAGGCTGCATAAATGATTGCACACCCAGTGTTCAATTTTTTTTATTACTTTAAATTCAAATCCTCCCCCTTTTGTCATATTACAAATAAAAAAAGTTACACATTTTGTATCGCTGAGCCTGAAAAAGTCTGATCAATTAAAATATAACATTATTTATTCCATACGCTGGACACCACAGAAAAAAAAAAAATTCCATGTCCTCTATAAAAATTGGAATGAAATTGATCAAGAAATTTGCATGTGTTCCAAACTAGTACCAATAAAAAGTACATTTCAGCCCGCAAAAAATGCACCCTCACGCAAGTCCGTAGGTGTTAGTTCAAAAAAGGTATTAAATAGGTCACAGAAAATGGCAAAGCAGCAAAAACTTTAAAAATAGAAAATGTTTAGATTTTTTACAGTACCAAAAAATAACGAAAACCATACATGTTTGGTATTGTCAAATACATATCAACTTTTAGAATACAGAGAACACATAATTTATAACAGAGAGTGAACGGCATAAAAAACAAACCCCGCAAACATGACGCAAGTACTTTATTTTCACATTTTGCCCCTCTTAGAATTTTTTTGCAGTTTCCCAGCATATTCCATGGTATGGTAAATTACACCATTAGAAAGTACATCGTGCCCCACAAAATAAAAGTCCTCATATGTCTATGTAGATGGAAAAATAAAAATATTTTGACTCTTGGAAGGCGAGGAGAGAAAAAAATGAATGTCAATCCAAAAAAAACTAAAGGTCCTTAATTATATACTTTTTTATCAGACCTTTTGGTCTAATTTTCACAGATTCTGAAAATGGCAACATACTGGGAGGTCCTGTACGCTCACTATTCAGCACAACATATATTCAAATGACCTCCCTGACGGTTGTTGGATCCAAAATGGGGTGACTTCTTGAAGGCTTCACCTGCACTGGTACTTTAAGGGCTTTGCAAATCCAACATGGCTCCCACCAAATTCTGCTTTCCAAAATCTAAATTTTGCTCCATCTCTCCCTGGCCCTGTCATGTGCTTAAACAGCAGTTTGCCCCCACATATAAGATATTGCTGAACATGAAAGAAATCGTGTAACACATTTTGGGGTGCTTTTATTTTTACAGGATTTCTTGTGAAAATTAAACATTTTCAGCTAAAACTTCACATTATTGTGGAAAAAAAAATATTTTTAATTTTCACAGCCTAATGCTAAAAACATTTGTGAAACACCTTTGGAGTCAATATACTGACTACACTCATATATTTCATTAAAGGATGTGGTTCCAAATTGCGGTCTTTTTAGGGATGTTTATTAAGTTTTAGCACCTTGGGATGTTCAAAGACCTGTAATGTCACCTACAATATATCCTAATGAAAATAAGACCCAAAAATCCAGTAGGTGCTCCTCCTATTCTGAGGCTTGTGGTTGAGAGACCTCATATTGAGCTGCGTTTCTGTCACGAGTTGCGCCACAGCCCGCAGTTCGGGCTGTGGGTGCACTTGGTCCTGTGGGTCCCTCCTTGCGCCCAGAGCAAGCAGCGCCGTAATCCACATGTAGGGCCGCGGGTGCACTCACTCCCTCAGGCGCAGTTACTTCCCCGCGCTCCTGCTTCCCCCGCGCCTGTCTGCTGGCCGGTGCGCGCGGACCTGCTACTTACGGCTCTCCCAGATTTAAAGGGCCAGTGTGGCGGTAATTGGCTGTTGCCGGCCGCTGACCTTATATAATGCTCAACCTCCTGGAAGCACTTTGCCGAATTCATAGTGCCCATACCCTATGCAAGGAAGCCCTTTCTGCATTCCGGTGGCCATTTCCGTGTACCAGTCCCTCCGGCTTACGTTCTTTGACCACGATACTTCGCTGCCTGCTCTGACCTTCTGGCCCATCCCTGACTATGAGTTTGCCTGCCGATTTTGTTCTGCGTTGCACCTCGGCTACCACCGCAAGCAAGTCGCATCAGGGGTAGCGACCTGGTGGAATACAGCCGCGGCAAGTCCATCCTGCCTTGCGGCGGGCTCTGGTGAAAACCGGGACCCACTTAGACCCCGCTCCCTTGTGTGTTCTGTACCACCGCTTGCGGTGGCCCAGCGGATCCACTACCTTGGTCCGTTACAGTTTCCCTGATAGCATCCACTATGTTCCAGTGAAAAATGCATACAAATTTTACTTAATTCCTGTGAAACATCTAAAGGGTTATTACATTTCCTAAGAGTGCTTTCACACAGCGCAGTTTTGGTGCAGTTTTAACTGTGCTCCAGTTATGTGCCTTTATTACCAGCAAGCTTTTTTTCACTTATCTAAACTGTTTTGAAAGTTTGTAATAAATTAGTGTGTTTGTAATCCACAAGAGCGCAGTTAAAACGGCACCAAAACTGCGCTGTGTGAAAGCACCCTACATGTTTTGAATACTTTACGGGTTGGATTTTCTTAGATGTAGTCCTTTATGGGGGTGTCTAACAGGGAGGCCCCTCAAAGCTATCTCAGAACTGGACTTGTCCCTGAAAAAGAAATTGTTGCAAATTATCCGGAAAATTTAAAAAATTACTACTAAATTTCTAAGCCTCCTTTATGTTGTAAAAAAAAAAATCGAAATTTAAAAAAAATATGCCAATGTCCAGTAGACATATGGCAGTTGCTAGTTATAAACTATTTTGTGTGGTATAACCTACTTAAAGAAATTTTTGAGCTTTGAAAATGGCAAATTTTTCCAAATTTTCACATTATTTTGATATTTTTCACAAATAAAAAGAGGATTTGTTTGCAGCAGCCATACAGCCCTGTGGAAGAACGGCTTAAAACTGTGCTGAAGGAGCAAGTTTGTAAGCTTGTGAATGTGTTTTTGTCTTTAGATTGAGGTACTATAGACATGGGGGCATTAGAAGGGAGAGTATTGTATTGAATTATCTACTTCTTGTTTCTCTGACTTTTTTTATAATACCCCTTTGTGCTCTATGGTTGACAATGCTGTCCAGTGCAGAACCTATTCAAAGTGTGCAGTCCCTGAACAGCCATTCAAGGGTGCATACTGCTGTTCAAGGTGTGTGCACACTGCACATTTAGAAGCCCAGATCCTGAATTTAAATGAGCAAGTTGCAACACTGAGATCCATTGCCAACTTGGAAGGGAGTCTGCGTCTCACTGAGTAAGCACTCCCTGGTAGATTCAGGGAAAGAGGGCAGCATGGAAATGAGGCAGATATCTGGGTGACAGTCAGAAAGCAGGGTAGAGGGAAGAGTTTCAGCGAGGCCAGTTTTGATCTGGCACACGCCAACAAATTTCCAAGATTGGCAGATGAGGGGGATGTCGGTTGAGGAATAGTGCTGCTGCAGCAAGACAGGTGGGGAAAAGTAGCTCAGGCAAGCTAGACAGGTGCTGGTAGTTGGGGACTCAATTATTAAGGGAACATGGAATCTGTCACAAAGACTGGGATTGTCAAACAGTATGTAGTCTTGCTGGGGCCCGAGCTTGACATATCGCAGATCGGGTTGACCGATTACTTGATGGGGCTCTAATGGATAAGTTAGAGGTAGGTGGATTGCCCTTAAAATTTAATTTAAGGGACGTGTGCCAAAAGCTTAAATGGCCACTAAATTGGAGGAGTGTTTATACTAGGGACTAGGGGGGTACCTTCAAATTTAGCATGCAGGAAAATGAAGCTAGACAGCTAGTAATTTAGTTATAAATCAGAGGGCGGAGTGGAGGACAGGGTTGTAATGGTTAATAAGGACATGCGTTAAAGTATATGTTTAGCAAGGCCTTTAACCGCATCAACTGGGGAAAGGTCTTCAAAAATAACAAAATATCTTAAAGGGGTGTTCTCGCTACAAAGATCATATCTGTAATGATGGGGACAGAAAAATTAGCACTTTTACAATTGGTTTGCATTACCTTAATTATTTAGTATAGCAGCTATGAGCTAATCTGTGTGTGTCTACAGCTAAATCAGCAGCCTGAGGACAGGCCTCACCTACTTTGATGTGATGGGATGATTGATATTTAGTTCAGCCTGTTGGGAAATGCCCCCTGGATTGGACACTCCCCCCGTGCTGTGATTGGCTGCCTGCACTCTGTGCTTACTCCCCTCTGAGCTATGGAAAATGAAAGTGAAACTAGCTGCCTTAGCTTTCTATGCTGACTGTGTCTGTATAATAAAGGCTGTCTGAGCTCCTCTCTATGCTTATGTATCAGTGATAGCTCTGTGTGAAGGATCTGGGCAATTACTGAGTCTCTAGCTGCTAGATTCACTTTCCCACCCATATTATAAAGCCTTATACAATCTGTTCCCCTCTACCTCCTGCCTGATAACAGAGGGTGGTGGGGGGGCAGTTTTCATTTCTCACATTTATTTCATCATTTCAGACTGTGTATATATAACTGTTTACAGCAATACAGGTGTTCTGGTTTCAAGGAGCTTGTGGAGGCAGCAGACATAAGAACTGACCATTGCAGGAGGTCTGCAGAGCTGTGACATCCTCTCCCTTCCACTGCTTACACAAAATGATGACGACTCGGGAGAGAGCAGGGAAGACACGCACACTGCGAGGAGAGACCTGCCCCTAGATTTGAAGCTGCAAGCTGGAGAGAGCACAAGATGCCTGTAAAAGCCTGTGCTGAGTAAACCTCTTTAAAGCCCTCAAGCATGAAAAGGCCTTAATAACTAGCACATTTTTTTTTGTTTTTGCCTCTGCGTTTCAACAGGCGTAACATTTTTTTTCAGTGACGCAGTTGTATGAAAACTTGTTTTATGCGGGAGAAGTTGTACTTTTTGGGGGCATAGTTTGAGTTTGCATATAAATTACTGCAGAATTTTTTTCTGATTAATTCTACAATTTATTACCATCATGAAGATACCTAATGTGTAGGGGTTTTTTTGTGTAATGGATGCACAATATTTATTAAATATTTTTATTATTTTTTCCGCACTTTATGTTTTTTTACTTTTTTAAATCCCATTAAGGGATAAATATTGTAATTTTTTTAAATTATTTTACACTTTTATTAATTGTAAAGTTTTGGCATATTCATCTATGCCAATATGTGTCATTTTGACACAAATAGCATTCAGGGCAGCCAGCCTGACCACAGGTTTCCTATACAGACAGCCCTGAAGCTACTCTAGGTCTTCAGGGCTGACTGATCAGATCTTCTCCTGGCTTCCTCATTTCTCCGGGAGTCCCGATTACTAGGGAAGATCAGTTTACTAGTGCCCCTCGATCCCGAGGCTTTGGAAATCAAGGCTCCATCTCTAACATGAGTGCTTGGATGCTCCATCTCCTCCAACATGATCCTCACTTTAAGGCCGTCAAAATGAACAACAGTTACTGGGTGGCCACCCTCCTCAATCCCCGTTACAAAGCGAAACTCAGCACTTTACTTCCACCCACCCAAATTGAGAGCAGAATGCAGGAATTTGAGACCGTGCTCATTAATCACCTGGAGACTTCTGTTGCGTCTGGAGGACATGCTGCGGGCCAGGACAGGTGTAGTCAAATGTCCAGTTCAACTAAAATGGTGGTTCAAAGACTACTTTCTTCTGGAACTTTTTAATCTGGGGGTCATGCAGGTTTGGGGCTCATCCTGCGGCCCAGGACAGGTATAGTCAATGTTCAGTTCAAATAAAATGGTGGTTCAAAGACTACTTTCTTCAGGCACTTTTTATTCTGAGGTTCTATCAAGGACATCATTGCTGGTTTTGGATCATGCCACTGTAAAAGGAACCAATAGTAAAGGTCTTATTGACAAAAAGCTAACTTGCCGCGCTTCAAGGCCATCAAAATGAAGAGCGGTTACTGGGTGTCCACCCTCCTTGATCCACGTTCCAAATCAAAAGTCAGCAATTTCCTTCAATCCACTTAACAATAGAATGCAGGAATTTGACACAGGCCTCACTGACCAACTGGGGACATCTGTTGCGTCAGCTTTACGTTCTAATGTCACGGTGGTAAAACGTCAGCAACGTGTCAGCAGTAGAATGGCAAGTAACTGTAGCAGCAGCAGCAGAGGCAAGATTGGAAAAGTATTTTTTGAAAAATAGTCAATATTTTATTGGGAATGTGTATTCTGAGTGTCCAAAAGGGCATTTTTTTGTGGTTTTGGGGTCAGGCTACTTTAAAATGGATGCCAGGGGTGGCAATAGGGCAGTATTCCTGTCAGGGGCCGGAATCAAAAAGGGGCCCGGTGATATGTTAAAAATAGGAAGTAGTAATGGGTGGGCACCCCATTTTATTTAGCTGCATGTAGCCCTGTCTCTCACCACAGCTGCTGTAATTGAGGCCCTGCCAGCTGAACCTCCGCGTTCTCCATTTCGACGTTCTTGCTGCCACCTGCACCGCATATATGGCAAGTTGTTGGTCCCTGGTGCAAAAAGTGATAGGGGTTTCCTGGCAGTTCCCATGTGCCATTTCCAATAGTGGTGTCTTGTTTGTGTGAAAGGGGCCCTGTAGCTGCTGGTACCGCTGTACCTGCTGTGGCTACGCCGTCCTCATGTTTTCGGTTAGCCATTAAACATAATGAATTATTTTAGCCTGTGAATTGTTTTCTGTGACTTTTATAGCCTAATTGTCTTGCCTAAGAGGTAGCACATATCCAGGTTACTGTTGTGGATGTTAATTCCAGCTTCTCCTCCCCTGTTTGGGTGTCAGAATGAAGGTGTTGTTCCTCTCCCATAGACTTTAATGGTCATCGGCGATTATCGACTATCGGCTATCGGATATCGGCATGATAATTGCCGATATCGGTTATCTAACCGATAACGATTGTCAACACAATCGCTCATCACTACCAATTGCCCAATGTAGCAGGGGAATGCCCTTTTGATTATGCCTTGGTCACGGACCGTGACAATCAAGGGGTTAAGCGCCTTTTATTGGAGGTTTTCTCCACTTCTTGGTGCTTACAGCTACTGCTCCAGGAGCAGAGCTGTTAACTACAGCTGTGTTCCTAGTACAGATGCGGCACTGGGAGCAGCATAACTCCACTTTCTACAGACATTTCCCTGCTCCCTCATGTCACCGGGAGTCCCGATTACCCAATGGAGCAAGGGAATGCCCTTTTGATTATGCCACGGTCACGGACCGTGACAATCCAGGGGTTTAGCGCCAGGGATTGGAGGTTTTCTCCACTTCTTGGTGCTTTCAGTTACTGCTCCAGGAGCAGAGCTGTTAACTACAGCTGTGTTCCTAGTACAGATGCGGCGCTGGGAGCGTCATAACTCCACTTTCTACAGCAACTTTCTAGACATTGCTGCAGAAAGAAGACATGAACACCCATCTATAGTCGGTGGGCGGTCATTAAAGAGTTAAACAGGAGGACAGTGAAGATGCACTATAAAGCTATAAGGAAACAAATAAAATATGAAAAAGAATGATAAATACAGCAAAGCTGGAGACAGAAAAGCCTATTGCCAAAGAGAGCAAAACTAGCCCAAAATATTGTTTAACTATTGTGAACATTTACCGCTCCAGAATTATAGAAAAAGTCCGTTAGACATGGAGACCAAGGCAGTATTGGGTGCAAATACAGGTCCTTCCATATAACTGTACAGGTACAGCTATAACTAGTACAAAATGAAACATAATTCCTGCTTGTCTGAGCACTTACTAGACAATAATAGTTTCCTCATGAACACCTTAGCCAAAGCAGAGTTGTGCAGCAGACACACTGGTTTCTTCCATGTGTAACTTCTCCAGTCCAAATAACTGGACCAGAGTTGCAGCCACACCTAGTCAGCTAATTTTATATAAGCCAGGTAAATCCTGGCATGGAACATGGGGAGTAAACACCTACCCAACACTTTGCCTACTTCCACTAAGAACCGCCCCAAATCGACTGTTTTTGTGGGGAACACAGGGGCAGTACTGGGCCCTATTTGTTTTCATATATTTGTTATTTACCGTACAGAAGGATTGCATAGTAGAATATCAATCTTTACAGATGATACAAGCTCTGTAAAGTAATTTACACAATATCGGATACTGTTCTACTACAAAGGGATCTGGCTCATGCAGAGGCACAATTACTGGAGTAATGAGGTTATTAAAGTAGTAGAGGCTTGTCACTGTAACAGTCACAAAGTGTAGGGCAGTTCTGAATTGATTGGACACACTTGCCCACACTGTAACACAATCGCCACCAAAGACTCATCTTGTGACAACAGTGTCTGATGCATAGCGCTCTTTTTGACATCTCCAGCATCATTGGCAACCATCATTGCTGAATTGACTTTCATCATTGTACAGCACTAAGTACCACTGGTTCCTTGTCCAGTGTAGATGCTCCCTGGCTCATGCACACAATGATGCCTTTCCCTGTTGGTGTGGTCAGGTATCCTTGGTGATCGCCTTGCACGCAGACCATGCTGATGTAAATGGTTATGAATGGTCTGAAATGACACTTAGTTGCCTCTCACCTGAAATGTGCCTGGCTTGTGTTACATTCAGGGCATTGTTTACTATGAAGTGGTCATCCGTGTGTGATGTAGCTAAAAGACATTCACTTCTTTGCCTTTCTGTGCCTCTTCCAGTCTCTCTTTTGAAACCTGCTGATGAAACTCTGTGACACCCTAAGCAGGGGCGTAACTAGAGATGCCTGGGCCCCATAGTAAACTTTTGGATGGAGCTCCTTCCCCCTTCTCCCAACCACCAACATTTACCGGGAAATCTTAAAGACCGTTACTAGATCATACAAGGAGTGAATACCTCACCAAAGATATCACCATCATACTGCTACCAAACAAATCCCACTACCAAGTCGAACATTACCAATAACGCTACTACTTACCTGATTATACCGCCAGAACACGACTACAAATTACTACCACATAGTGGCTGATAATACCCCTATACTATTACTGAATAAAGATCAATATACAAATACCAATATTACCGCTATATAGTGACCATATAGTGGTATATACCAGTGTACACAGGTACCGTACAGACCGTATATAACCTCCATACAGTGACCGTATATAGTTGTTGATACCAGTGTACACAGACTCTGCTGACATATAAGGGATTACAGTGCAGTCACATCTTCTATTATTATTATTATTATTATGATTATTTATTTTAAAGCGCCCTTGGTGACATTTCTTTGATGAATAGTTCACTTTCCCTTATGTTCTGCATCCGGTCCAGACCAACATGATGACTTCTCCTGGCCACCACTCATCCCTGCAGATTTGGACACAAATATTCTCATTTTTCCAGCACCTCTCTCACTGTCCCCCACCTCTGTACAAACATTCCAGGGGTGGGAGAGCAGGTACAGGCCATAGCTTGTAGGCACAGTCTCCTAGAGGGTAGGGGAGGAACAGAGGATTCACCCCCTGGAGAATGTGTTACAGCTATGGCTTGTACCCCCTCAGAATCATATTACAAGGTAGGTAGACTCTATTAGATAGGTTGGTAGGCCCAAGGTAGGTAGGCAGTAGTAAGGCCACAGGTAGGTAGAAAGGCCCTATTTATGTAGGTAGGTAGGCCCTAGTTAGTTAGTAATTAGGCCCTAGTTAGGTAGGCAGACTGTAGGTAATTAGGCTATTGCTAGGCCCCAGGTAGCTAGGTAGGCACAGGGCCGTTCCTAAGGGCGGGGGAGGCGGGCGATCCCCCGGGGATTGTCCTCTGACTCTGCACAGCTGTAGTAAAACGGCCACGCAGAGTCAGTCAGTAGCTGCACACTCGCTGTGCAGCTGCTGATACAGGGAGGAGGCAGGATAGATCGTTCCCCTCCTGCCTCCTCCCCTGTATGTATCAGTGCTGGGTGTAAGCGTCGTGATGACGAAACACCTATTATACTGAACCCCGGCTCCCGGACCTGGCAGCTCTGCAGGGAACCCGGTGAGGTGAGTACGTTTTTTTTATTTTATTATCATTAGCTATAGGGGGCAACTATCTGGCTACAGTTGGGAGAGGGTATTACATGGCTACAGGGACAACTACCTGGATATGGGGTATGTTGCATGGCTACAGGGGCAACTACCTGGCTATTGCGAGGGATATTACCAGTCTACAGGGGCAACTCCCTGGCTATGAGGGGGGTGTTACATGGCTACAGGGGCAACTTCCTGGCTATGGGGGGGGTATTACATGGCTACAGTGGGCTGCTATCTGGCTACAGGGGCTACTATCTGGCTACAGGGGGTAGATGGGGAGTTTATATAGAGATAGGAATTGGTAGAGAAGTGCTGATAAATTTGAGGAGTCTAAGAAGTTTGTTTTGTAAATTCTACAGTGAAGAGTCGAGGCTGGGAGAAGAAGGTCTGGGACAGATGGAGAAGAAGAAGAGAACAGCTCTTCAGAGATGTCTCCTGTGAGTCACTAGATATAACTTTAATGTAATCATTTATATGTCTGCAGAGCCTGTGTAGAACTGGTATCCAACACTGTATGGTCACTGTATGCTGGTAATATTGGTTGTAGTATAATGGCTTATATTCAGTAATGTTCAGTTTGTATTATTCAGTCACTATGTGGTGATGATATGTGGTCATGGTGTGGTGGTATTATTCAGTCACTATGTGGTAATATGTGGTCACGGCGTGGCGATATTATTTGGTCACGACGTGCAAGTGAAATGTGGTCTTAGTAGGACATTGGTACAATTAGCCTGGGATTCTGGCTTTGTGTAGCAGTGTTATTTGGTAACTGTATGACTATTATTTTGATGTTTTATACATAGCACATTGTGTTCAAGATTTTTGTATATTTTGGCTTTGGTTTATGGAGATGCACTGTGTCACTTTGTGGTGCATTATGTTACGGGGAGGGGGGGGGGGCAAATTTTCTTCACTCACCTTGAGGGCAATTGGGCCTAGGTATGGCCCGGGGAGGCAGTATGTGGGCCTCACATAGGTATGTAGGTAGACAGGCTATAGATGAGCCCCAGGTAGTTAGGCTACAGGTGGGGCCCACAAAGGTAGGTGGGCTGCAGGTGGGGCCCACTTAGGTGGGTAGGCTATAGGTGAAGCCCACATATGTAGGTAGGCTATAGGTGGGGCCCATATAGGTAGGTAAGCTATAGATGGAGCCCACATAGGTAGAAAGGCTTTATGTAGAGTGGGGTCTGCCAGAGTGGGGTAGAGTGGGGTCTAATGCAGTTGTACCTTTTGCCCTATGATTAAAATGGAACGGATGGTAGGTGCTTACCATCATACTCTATTGAAAAACTTCTTACCTAAAGTATTTTCTTTCCACTTTCTTGGCAGAATCATTAAGGGTTTTTCTCACAAACATTTTGTTATGCTACAACGTGCTTCAAAATTGATTAGAAAATAGCTCAACCAACAGCTTGTATAAAAGGTTAGACAAGTCTGTGCCACATTTTTCAAACCACATTAGCCACAATAATAAATGTTATAAATTTGGCAAATTCTTGAACTGTCTAACCTAAATTTATATGCTCTGAGCATTAGAACATATTAGTGTTTAAAAAAAAAAAAATTGCTAAATTTAGTGCATTCACATCTATTTTTCTTTCTTCTTTTTCATTTATGCCTCTCAAGATAAACAATTATAATGTGCTGTGGTTAGTTTCAGATAAGTCGTAAACTATAGAAGTTATGTTACAGTTGTCACACGGGAATAAATTCAGCATTTTTCTTTATTAAATAAAATTTAGTTGTTAACCCAAAAGACTAAACATCTCATTGATAAAAATAACTTGGAGAAGGCAGTTCATTGTAAACCTATGGAGAATCGTGCAATAGAGTTGAGTAAGAACAGTAGAACCCATTCAGTAGAGTGCCAAATAGGGAGGAGAATGACTATTTTCACCTTTCTTTGAAGCTTTCCCACCTAAGAAGAACATAGAGGTCCTTTTCTCAGCCTTTGTTCCTTTACAATCTTCACCAAATACATGTATGAGTATGCTTTGATGGGAACACCTTTGTTGCTATAGTTTTTCTTTGAAAGATAAAACATTGAGCAGTTTCCTCTGCTAAGCAGCACTAAATCATAACATAGTTCCCATGGAAAGAAGTACAGCGTATATAGCTATAGTCAGAAAACAACCCACAGCTGTGAACAATTTCATTATAACGCAAGTTATTTTTCATGCCAGTGTGGATTGTTAAAATTCATTGAAGGCAAAACTTCACTTGCAATTAGCTATAGTTTTTTTTTTCATTTAAATCTTCCAAATGATTATAATAGTTTTCACTAAACTGGCTGTTTTTATTCAATTGAGATAGATACCTTGTCTAAGTAAAATAGATGTCCTCTGACAAGTGAGAACTGCTTCAAAAAATGTTTTAAATAAAGTGGTATCATCTAACAATGTTAGGTAGTATAGGTCCATTTCTTTAAATGCAATTTTTTATTGCTGTTATGCAAATGGTTGAATCAGGTAGATTGCACTGCTAGAAGATATTTTTAAAGTATAAAATAAGTATTTTAAATATGTTGCAACAATTGTCGCAACTCCATAAAGTCCAAATAGTATCTATTCAAAATGGGGTTAGATATGTGGCATAAATTGTTCCCTTATCCAACTGCATGAACCACAAAAATAAATGAAAATACATGCAGTGTGCAATTGTGGTTGTGTGTTTATTGTTTGGCTGGATGAACAGTTAAAGGAAAGAAACACTAGAGCTGTAAATATGTCTCCCATCCTCCAAGGATACTGATATGACAGAGCAGTCAAATTTGACTGATGCTTCCTATTGTCTTTACATCACTAATCAGATTTACTGCACAGACTAAAAAACATGCACAAAATTGCCAATGTAATACTGCAATATTCCAAGATTTTTATGTGGATATTAAGAAAAATAAAACCGAAAGTGTTAACAATTAGAGATGGGTGAATTGATTATAACAAAGTGGAATTCGTTTAGAATTTCAGGAAAACTTCGGTTCTGAACGAAGCCTAAGTTTATGGTACTTCGCGGGAACGACGCGTCTTTTTTTTTTTGTAAAATGGCCGCAAGCACATGGCGTTACATGTGGCAAAGAACTCTGGGAGAAGGAAGAAAGGAGGACCCTCAATGACATGTGCAGACATGAAGCCAATCAGAGACCGGTGGGATTCTGTGACGTCACAGCACTATAAGTAAGGACGGCACCTGCGCGCCTCACAGTCCTCTCATTGTGTCTCTTGGTATAACAGCATCCTTGCTGCTGCTGCTGCTGCTGCTGCTACACAGATCTCATTATTTCAATTTCTCCTGTTGTATTAGGGAATTTTAAATTCAAGTAATCCACTCAATCTTTATAGTGTTGTATTGGGATAGAAATACAGACCGCTTTTTCTGCGCCATTATTTCAATTTCTTCTGTTGTATTAGGGAATTTTAAATTCAAGTAATCCACTCAATTCTGATAGTGTTGCATTGGGATAGAGATACAGACTGCTTTTTATGCGCTATTATTTCAATTTCTCCTGCTGTATTATTAGGGAATTTCAGATTCTGGGAATCCTCTATCCTGTTAGTGTCGTACTTTGAGTGAAATACAGGGTGTGTATTTATTATATACAGACATCTTCATTAAACAGAGTCTGTAAATTTTTGATCAGACAGTATGTCAGACAGAGAGGTGGCAGGCTCTACACATGCGAGTGGCAGTGGCACAAACGTTCCTGGAGCAGGCACAGGTCGCAGTACAGTAAGGGAACGTCGCAGCAGGGGTCACTCGGTGAGGCCAGAACTGCCGGTGTCATCTAGCGGCCGTGTGTTGACCAGCAACCAAAGGGTTCTTAATTGGTTGACTAGGTCATCCACTTCCTCCCAGATAACATATGACAACCCCAGGCAAGAGTCGGCGGGAACGTCAGACACAACCCTTAGTTGGCATGGCCCAGGAGCGGGTCAGCGGCCCTCACCTGTTCTCAACCCAAATCTGTCCCGTCTGGTTCCCTCAGCCAGAGATCTACTATGTGGTCTGGGCTCAGCGCCACTATACAGCGAGGATGAACTCTTTGAGGACAGTCAGCAGCTACTTGGCAGCAAAGAGGTGGGGCAGACATCCGCTGCTTCTTGCAGTAGGCGGGAAAGTAGTGATATGGAGAGTGGCATGGGAGGTTATGTTGCAAGCAGTCAGGCTCTGCATAGTGAGACCGTAGAGGAGAATAGCAGTGAGGGGCAAACATAAATTGATGACGATGTAGCCGATCGCACTTGGGAGCCGGGTGAAGAAAGGGCTTCATCATCATCGATGGGAGAAGAGGGTGGGCAGAAAGTGAAGCGAGGACAGAGAGCTAACGTTGGCACCACGGCCCTATGTCAACACATGCAGCGTCAACATCCAGTGGCCTGGGAGAAACGTGTCTCAGATGTGGTGGTCCATCCTGCTGACGCAGCAACAGCAGCGGCACCTAGTGGCGTGCATGTCATTTCAGCCAGTCAAGGCTCTACCACCTCTGCCGGAGAGCTGTTTCTCTTTGCCATCATCTCCCGATCCAGATGATCCTGCTCCTCACTACTCATGGTGTCAGCAGTCGCTCAACGAGGCCAAGAGACAACAATATGCATCCAACCATCCTAAGGTGCAGAAGCTGACCGTGCTCCTTTCCAAGTTGTTGGTACTGCAGTCCTTTCCAAGTGGTGGACTCTGCACCATTCAGAGAACTAATGGCTTATGCGGAGCCGAGGTGTAGAGTCCCAAGTCCTAATTTCTTTTCCAAAAAGGCAGTACCAGCCCTTCACAAATATGTAGGACAGAAGGTGGGCCAGTCCTTGAGCCTATCGGTTTGTTCCATGGTGCAAGGCAGCGCAGACATGTGAAGCTGTAACTACGGTCAGCGCCAGTACATGTCCTTTATGGCCCACTGGGTGGATGAGCTTCCAGCCCAGCCACACCAACAACTTGGACAGGAGACGCCGCTTTCTCCTCCACGTTGTAAAACTGCTGCTCCTGCGCCAATGTCCGCTTCCCCAGCCTCCACAAGTGCTGCCCCATCATACCACATGTGCAGGGCACAGCGGTGTCACGCAGTTCTACACCTGGTTTGCCTCGGCGAACAAAGTCACACAGGGGAGGAACTGCTCTGCATCATGCAGCAAGAAATCAATGTGTGGCTTTCTCCGCGCCAACTGCAAATCAGAACCATGGTGATGGACAATGGGAGTGACATTGTGTCCCTGCTGCACCGAGGAGGGATGGTCCATGCGCCCTGCATGACGCACGTGTTCTATCTGGTTGTGAAAAGGTTCCTGAAGTCTTCCACTGATCTTAAAGACATTCTAAATATGGGCAGGAAATGTGGAGAGACTAACCTTTGTCAAGATGAATCAGGCGTGGATCGGCCAGGATTTCCACACACCAATGGCTTAGGCATCAGATTACATCAGCCATGATGCCTCCCCAAAACTTTGAGAAATGAGTCTGAATTCTAACTACCTACCTCAGCCATTATTCTGCTGCTGCCACCCTCCTGATGCCACACATCTGCTGCCATTTGCTCCATCTGCCTCCCACCATCTTTACCAGGGACTGGTATTGCCACCTGCCGCCACACTCTGTCATTGTGCCACTCAATGACCTTATGCTGCTGCTGCTGCCGTCACCTCCGCACTGTGTCATTATGCCACTCTCTGACCTCATGCTTCTGTTACTGATGCTGCTGCCGTCACCTCCATACCGTGTCATTGTGCCAGTCTGTGACCTCATGCTGCTGCTGTTGTTGCCGTCATCTCCATACCGTGTCATTGTGCCACTCTATGACCTCATGCTTCTGCTGCTGTTGATGCCGTCACCTCCACACTGTGTCATTGTGCCAATCTGTGACCTCATGCTGCTGCTGTTGCTGCCGTCACCTCCACACTGTTTCATTGTGCCACTCTATGATGGCCTACTCCTGTTGGTGCCACCTCCAGAATTTGTCATTGTGCCATTCTCTGCCACTCATGCTGCTGCTGCCGTCACCTCCACACTCTGTCATTGTGCCACTCTGTGGCCTACTCCTGTTGGTGCCACCTCCAGAATTTGTCATTGTGCCATTCTCTGACCTCATGCTGCTGCTGCTGCTGATGCTGTCACCTCCACACTGTGTCATTGTGCCACTTTGTGGGCTTCTGAGTTTGCTGCCACCTCCAGTATTTCTCATTGTGCCACTCTGTGGCCTACTCATGCTGCTGCCAAGTGACTGCTGTCTCACTGGAACACCCTGTGGTTTCCTAATGCTGTTTCCACCCTCACCACTCTATGACGTTGCCACTATGTTTGGCTTTCCCCTTCTTTTCATCTGTCAAAAGGAATGAAAAGCATCAGGATTGATAGCCAACAGCAGGAGTGGATACAGAACACAGAAGACATGCAAATATCCCATTTACTGGTCATCTCTATTTTGGATCAACTCCTGTTTGTTTTTGGCCTTAGCAATATTGATGGATTATTGACCGATGTAAATCAGACACTGGCGGATGAAAGGAAGGGCAAAATGATCAGAGACGTCAACGCAAAATTACTGCAGACACCCTCTCCACTCATTTGGGGGCCTATGCATGTATCAGCGTTTAACAGAACAGGTTCTGTCATATTTTGTGACGGTTTAAAGCTCTGGCCTCATGTAGTGACCCCTGCTGTGACGTCCCAATACTGAGCTGCGAACTGTGCCGGCTCCAGTAACCTACAACTGTGTACTTTGACGCTATTGTAGGATCTTAGCTCTCAGCTTGTCTTTTTCCAGCTGGCACTGCCATGACTTTATCAGGCCTCATTCCCACTTCAGTTTTTTGGTCAGTTTTGCCCCCGTAAGTGCCCAGGGAATTTTAGAGTGAAGTGATTCTAAGAGCGGCGGCAATCATATGCGTGTCATACTAAAACACAGCATTGTATGAAGACCAATCCAAGCTCCCTCTGCATATTTAAGCATGGCACAACATTCTACAGCACCCTACAGGCTCTCTGCAGCCAGGAAATAGCTGTTTTTAATGTGATTCGTTGCAAATTAATTAGGGTCGAAATGAATTTTGTCGGAAAATTCAGCGAACTC
Organism: Phyllomedusa bahiana; assembly: GCA_025379985.1. Taxonomy (NCBI): domain Eukaryota; kingdom Metazoa; phylum Chordata; class Amphibia; order Anura; family Hylidae; genus Phyllomedusa; species Phyllomedusa bahiana. The sequence goes on from JAODAL010003658.1 coordinate 26,458, forward strand.
GGCGAATCGAATTTTGGAGAAATTCGCCTATCTCTATTAACAATCAGTTCATAGTTAAAATTGGATTTCAATTATGACATTTTCTGATGATTTATTCTATTTCCTAAAATCCTATTCACTGTCTTTTACTTCGGCTCCTTATTTGCATATACATTACCAAAAACACTCACAAAGACAGAGGCTTGCCTAACTAAGATGTGCCAAATGTAGTGAGAAGTGTATTCTGCTTAATAAATGGCACATCTTTTAGCATCTTTGTGGCTAAAACTAAAATCTGCACCATATCCACCATGATCTGTAGTAGATCTTGGCTACAACTGTTATTTTCTGGTGTAAATGAGAGTGGCGCAAAACTCTGGCGGCAAAGTCTAAATTTTTTGTGCAAGTGTGAAGTGCACCTTACAAAATATACATTAATGTTTAACTCTTAAAGGTCCAAGTGTTTTTTTCATTGAGTTTGTTGTTTCTTCGACGTCTTCCGAGAGCTCTAACTTTTTCTTATTTTACCATCTACAAAAACAGGGCTTGTTTTCTGCAGGACAAAATGTACTTTGTAATGGTCCCATTGACCATACCAAACAAAGTACTAAGACATCTGAAAAACATTCTAAGTGGGGTGAAATGTAAAACAAATACGTATTTGAGCCACTTTTGCATGTGGTCTGTTATGTTCACTCTTTGGTATAAATGATGTGTTACCTGTTTTCTACAGGTCGATACAATTCCAGTGATGTCAAATACGTAGGTTTCTTTTTAGTACTTTTAAAAAAATAAAAACATTCTCTATTTTTTTTTTAGTTGCTCTGCAGCACCATTTTATGCGACCAATAACTTATTTTTAGACTGATCAACCTGAGTGAAAGTGCATTTTTTTTAAATGTAATTTTTAGTAATATTTTGGGATTCATATGACTTTTTGTTCACTTGTTATACCAATTTAGGCACCCCAAAAATTTGCAATTTGGAATTGGGAATAATAAATGATACAGTATATTTTAATTGATTAGATTTTTACAGACGCGACAATACCAATTATGTGTAACTTTTTTTTTTTATAAAATGACGAAAGGGTTAAACTTTTTACAAACATTTTTATTAATTTTTATATTCTTCTTTATATTCTTACATTTATCCCCCTCAATAGGATACTTGACTACTAGGTAGTGTGATTGCTTTTACATCCTTCTGCATTATGTATAGAATGCAAAGGGGTGTACTAATAGAGGAAGTTATAGGTGCAGTAAGATGGCAGCCATGAAAGCCTTCATTAGACTTTTGGCTGCCACAGCAACTATTCATCCCCATACAATCTCACGTGAAGCGACCAGAAAACTCATTATCCTCCAGGACTGCAACCACCCTGGACTGTCTAGAAGTCCCATGCTCAGAGGAACCACCAAGATTGAAACCACTGAACAAAACACATTAGTTGAAACCTCAAAACTGAGCCACAAAATATTTGAGGGCTTTTTTTCTTCACATTTTTATGGACCGATTAATGAGTCTTGATGGATTAGCCTGTGGCTGGATTAGAAATGGGCAGATCTCCACTGACTCAGTAAGAGCAAGATGAAGGTGCGGAACTGCTGTGGGCTGGTATCAATAAAGATGAGCCAGTTGGACATTTTCATATTGATGATTTTCTCAAACTCCCAAACCTGCAGCCAGCGTTACGTGACATACATGTGTTGAGTCAATTACACAGGACTAGTGTTGAGCGATTACATTGGCCATCGACATCGATCGATGGTCGATAGTCGACCACCATCGACAAGATATTCGATGGTCGATGAGAGATTATGATCGATGACCATTAAAGTCTATAGGAGAGCAACAACACCTTCATTCTTACACCCAAACAGGGCTGGAGAAGCTGGAATTAACAGCCACAACAGTCAAATGGATACGTCTTAGGCAACACACTTAGGTTATAAAAGCCACAGAAAAAAAATCACAGACCATTCACTATCCCTGTCTTGCACCACAGCATGACCCTTAAACCTGCATGACCCACAAATTAAAAAGTGCCAGAAGGCAGTATGATTTGAACCATCATTTTACTTGAACTGGACATTAAATATCCCTGTCCTGGAACGCAGCATGAGCCCCAAACCTGCATGACCCCCAGATTTAAAAAGTGCCGGAAAAAGGAGTCTTTCAACCACCATTTTAGTTTCACTGGACATATACTGTCCCTGTCCTGGGTAGCGCTTGCCCCTCCGTATGAGTGCGGACCAATTGAGCTTCACTTGGAAATACTGGTGGTTAACGCTCCTGTTCCACCCAGGTGCCCTTTTTCTTGGCATTCTTTTTCTCATTTTACTCAACGTGCTGGAGGAAATTGTCTCTGTACTTTGTTCTCGGTCCGTGCTCCATACTCCCTGTCCTCTGAATAACCTACAACTGGTCAAGTTTTCCTGTACCTCCCTTGTACAATTCAGAGGAATTTTTTTAACAGCTATTTTGTACATGCAAGTTTTTTAGTAGTTTAATTCTAGAAAACACATTTTTAAAATAGGATGGAATCCCACCATGTCTTTGTTTCTCTTTTTTAATTGTATTAAATGGGTTGTCTCAATACAGGGATTGATAGCTATGTTAAAGATCTTGCAAAAACAAGTCATTTTGCAATATGTGTCCATTAACCGTGTCCTACCTATTCCTGTTTCTGACAGCACCATCACCCTTGAGCCACTCTTGACAATTGTGAAGAACAAATGTCTGTTAGAAACCACATTTTTTACAATAGGACCTGTAGTCTAGCTGCATTTCACAGCAAAATGCCCCCAAAAATTCAAAACATGACAATTGTGCTGGATGCAGGTTGCATTAACCACTGAAGAACAGATTGGCGACGCTGTTCGTTACTGAGATTCACAGGGCCCTGACACAGCGATGACAGGCCTGACGGTCCTGCAACTGACGATCCGCTGGCATGCGTGTTGTCGCCAGCACTGGAGGAGCACTTTCTCTCGTACCTCTACCTCCATGTCCTACCCCCCCTCTTTGCTCGCTTACCACCTGAATTTCGCTCCATGTTCAGAAATATAAAAATTTGAGAAGGTATGGAAGAGTTTTGGAAAGTCTCTTATTAAAAGACGGCAAATCACAGCTATTCTCAAATCACTCAAATCAAAACAACAAAATTGCTTGATTCAAATTTAACTGCAAGGTGGCTCTATCAGCAAAGCTGGCCTGCGCCAAAGTGAAAAAAAAACACGTATTCTGAAATGTATCGGATAATAAAAAACGTATCAATGATTCGATAATAAATTTTGGCACCTTTCAATTTACCTGTGGTAACTACACAATTGCTGTATTCAAATTTAACTGCAAGGTTGCCTCAATGAACAAAGCTGTAGTGCGCCAAAGTGAAAAAACACGTATCTGAAATGTATTCGGATAATAAAAGGTATTTTTGGCACCTTTCAATTCACCTGTGGTGACTACAAAATTGCTGTATTCACATTTAAGTGCAAGGTGCCTCAATGAACAAAGCTGTAGTGCGCCAAAGTGAAAAAACACGTATCTGTAATGTATTCGGATAATAAAAGGTATTTTTTTGGCACCTATCAATTCACCTGTGGTAACTACACAATTGCTGGATTCAAATTTAACTGCAAGGTGGCTCTATCAACAAATCTGGACTGGGCAAAAGTGCAAAAAACACGTATCTGTAATGTATTCGGATAATAAAAGGTATTTTTGGCACCTTTCAATTCACCTGTGGTGACTACAAAATTGCTGTATTCACATTTAAGTGCAAGGTGCCTCAATGAACAAAGCTGTAGTGCGCCAAAGTGAAAAAACACCTATCTGTAATGTATTCGGATAATAAAAGGTATTTTTTGGCACCTATCAATTCACCTGTGGTAACTACACAATTGCTGGATTCAAATTTAACTGCAAGGTGGCTCTATCAACAAATCTGGACTGGGCAAAAGTGCAAAAAACACGTATCTGTAATGTATTCGGATAATAAAAGGTATTTTTGGCACCTTTCAATTCACCTGTGGTGACTACAAAATTGCTGTATTCACATTTAAGTGCAAGGTGCCTCAATGAACAAAGCTGTAGTGCGCCAAAGTGAAAAAACACGTATCTGTAATGTATTTGGATAATAAAAGGTATTTTTTGGCACCTTTCAATTCACCTGTGGTGACTACAAAATTGCTGTATTCACATTTAAGTGCAAGGTGCCTCAATGAACAAAGCTGTAGTGCGCAAAAGTGAAAAAACACGTATCTGTAATGTATTCCGATAATAAAAGGTATTTTTGTCACCTATCAACCTGTGCTGACTACAAAATTGCTGGATTCTAATTTAACTGCAAAGTGGCTATATCAACAAAGCTGGAATGGGCAAAATTGAAAAAGAACACCTATCTGAAATGTATACTGATAATAAAAGTGGAGTTTTGCACCTAACAAAGAGACCTGAAGTTACTAGAAAAGATGTGTATCCAAATATAAGTTCAGGCTGCCCAATATCCAGGAAATATTTCAATAGAAAACTGTTAATAATAAAGCTATTGCAGTGCAATGTCTACACTAAGTCTTGGTGAACTTTATCCAGTATTCTTTATAGAGCTTGTCTGTGTTTTCCCACGGACCCCCCCCCCACACTCCCCTCCGTGACTTTACAGCGGTAGATGCTCCTTTAAAATTCTCTACCTAACTACATAAAATCTTCCAATCTCTGATCTAACTAAGTTGTAAGGATCACAGCTAACAGTAGAGCTTTCTCTGTGAAGAAATAGAATAATTTCGCTGAGCTGGTTGGACACAGGCAGAGCGCACGTCCTACTGCTATGAGACGCTGAGAGACACTGATCATGAACAGGAAGGGCTGTTCTATGTAAAACGAGGTCATGTGATTTTTCCAGCCAATCGCAACCATACACATCCCAGTTATGACGTCGCACACACATCTCACCCTGCTCTATTCTGTAAGCTGATTTGCTGGCCGCCAAAATGACAGAAAGCGCAGAAAATGGCGTGATCTTAATAGATGATGCACAGATTTTAACCTAAATTATCGCATGATCTAAAAATTTCGATCAACATAAAAACTGTGCCGATTTCAACTTTGTCGATAATAATAGCTCAACACTACACAGGACGTATCCATAGTTGAATAGCAGTCCTATGGTTATATCAACAATTTCACTCTCTGCATATTTATATTGATGCCAGTCTCTAGGTGCAGCCTACTATTGGTCTATTGTCTTATATTGTGTAGGCCCATACTTACTAGTTACTTTCTTTTTTTTCCGATTTTTAACACTGTTGCAAGACACAGATAACTAGGACAAAAATTTTACATAAAATAGGTAATAAATAGTTACCCTACCTGATGCTCTACTATGAGACATGTCTGTTTTTTCAATTTGATTTCTTTTGATAGACAGAACAGGGTTGATTATTATTATTAGTGCTTTGAAAGCAAAAGATGATGTTTCAGACTTCAAAAGCACGCTGCACAGTGTAGTCTGAGAAGCTAAATTTTAGCTAAATACACGAGGAGACTTTCATTAAAACAGAAAACCTTCATACGCTATAGAAGAAACATGTTAAAGGAGCACCCAAATTTGGATTCCTTCTCTAACAGCAAGAGAGAAGAACAAATGCAAACAGCAGCTCCTGCCTGGAAGATGCATGGCATAGTTTGCAGATGCATGGTTTTAATTAGGAGCAGTTATTTCTTAACTGTCAGGTCTAACAATGGAATAAAAGATATTTAGTTCTTGTTGTCATTTGTTACAGTAGATTTGAAGAAATTAAATACCAGCTTTTCTTACAATGTGTACTGATGTGGCTGATAAAAATAATAAAAAAACATACTCCCCTCTGTACAGAACCACATTTTAGTGATGCTGCTTGTGGTTCTCTGTCCGTATCTTTTGTTGACTTATGTTGACTCATGTAACTGCTGTCTCAGGTCGGTGGCTTCATTGTGAAGAAGCCAACCATCAGAGGCTGTAAGACAACTAAAGACCCAGGCAAAGGATCAGCCATGGCATGACTGGAACAGTACAGGTCAGTACAGAGGGGGAGCTGGTTGTTGTGTGGGTTTTTTTTTCTTTCAGCTGCAAATTTTAACTTAAAAACAGTAACGTGGACAACCCCTTTATTTTCAATTATTTTAGGCTACTGCCTAGAAACATGCTCACTCTAAACAGGTGACAAATCTGGAGAAAGTTATTTCAGTAAGCAACAGAGTGGTTACATGTCTTCAGTAGCATTTGTGCTGTGTTTTGATGTTGTTGTACAACCCAACTGATTTCTATCCAGATTTCCAGGGCAGATCATTGTGGATGTCCAGTACATTTTTTAGCATTTTTTTTTTCCATGTTTCAGGTGTTTTGAAGGATTTGCAAGATTTATTTATTCTATCTACCAGTATTTAATATTTAGAGGTTTAAACCCAAATGTTGCTTTGAATTTTCACTGCAGTGGTGGAAGAATATAAGTAATCTGCTCTGCAGTTTATTGTATGTGGATACAGTTTATTGCTGATAAACATGGCTTTTAGGTTGACTTATAATTGTACAAATTTTCTTTTAAATAACAGAAATTTATTATAGTTCCAGAAGTAATATTCTGAGTTTGGCTACTTTACAAGACATAATTAATTCTTAAGTAATTTATACAAATATTGTCAGGCAACTGTAATGGCAAATTATTAGTAATACATTTTCTAACTACAGAATTCCACATTTATCAAATAATTTGCTTATAATATAAATGTACTCAGTATTCTTCTATTTTATTGTGTCTTAAGACAGTTATTATTTCCATTAAGTTATAATATTTTAGTACCATATAGTATATCACAGACAGAAAAACATGCATTTGGCACTTAAAAAGAAATATGGGAAACATTATTCATCCCAAGCCGCAGTTATTTTAAAGCAATAAATACAATTATTTCTGGTGCTGTTTAATTAATAGATTCAAATCTTGGATGGACTCTGTGATGTAACACAGAAAAGAAATACCTACCACTGTAGTCTAAATCATGTTAAATAATGGGTAGAAAAAGAACATTTACATTTACTAATTTTATAGGATATGCAATGGCTCCATAATGAGCAAACAGACATTTGGTGGTTCTGTCATGATCTTTTGGACTTATTTTGTTTCCTACTGTATCTGTTGCTCCTGAAAGAGAGGTTGCAGCACAGCCAAACAGCAGTGTGGGAAAGGTTTAAAACTGAGCATTTTGAGCGAGTGAACGAGTCTGCGAGTGTGTTTTCCTTATAAGTGTGTTTCTTTTAAGTGTTGGAGACTTAAGATTGAGAGACTTTAGATTTGGGGATTTTAAAGGGGACAGTATTGTACGCTTATTATTAAATTTATTCAAATCTTTTTGGTAACATCCCCATGAAGTTTCCATGTTTAAACATGCTCTCCAGTGCACAACCTGTGCAATGTATGCCATCTTTGAGCAACAGTTCGAGGGGGCAAACTGCTGTGCAAGATGTGTGCACACTGCACATTTAGACGCCCGGATCCTGGATCTAAATGAGCTTGTGGCTACACTGAGATCAATTGCCAACTTGGAAGCAAACCGCTGCCCACTGGAGCAATCACTCGCAGGTGTAGATGGTGGGGAGGGGGCACAAGGAGGTGAAAGGAACATAAGGCAGCTAGCTGGTAACAGCAGAAAGAAGGGTAGAGGGAAGAATGTCAGGGAGGCTAGGCCTGATCTGGTACACCCCAACAAATATGCAAGATTGGCAGATGAGGGGGATATCGGCTCAGAAACAGCATTGCTGCAGCAAGACACTACCCCTGTCTGCTCCAGAAAGATGGGGAATAGGAGTGCAGGTCAAGCTAGACAGGTGCTAGTAGTTTGAGACTCCATTATTAGGGACACAGACAGGCAATCTGCCACAAAGACCGGGATCGTCGAACAGTAATTTTTACCTGGGCCCGATTCGACAATATCGCGGATCGGGTTACAGATTGCTGGGTGGGGCTGGTGAGAACCAGCTGTCATGGTCCACATTGGAACCAATAAATAAAGTTAGAGGTAGTGGAGTGTCCTTAAAAATGATTTCAAGGACTTAGGCCAAAAGCCAAGGCAAGGACCTCCAGGGTAATATTTTCAGAAATATACCTGTTCCAGGGGCCCACACCAGAGAGGCAGAGGAAGATTAAAGAGGTAAAATAAGTGGCTCAAAAATTGGTGTAGGAAAGAGGGATTTGGGTTTTTGGAGAACTGGGCTGACTTCTGTCTTGGCTACAGACTCTATCTAGGACGGGCTGCACCTAAATGGGGAGGGGGCAGCTGTATTGGGGGAAATAATGAATTGAGGAAGTTGGGGGAAAATATTTAAACTAGGGACTGGGGGGGAAATGGTAACTACACATATAGCATGCAAGATAGTGAAAAATAGAGAGCTGGGAATTAGTAATAAATCAGGGGTGGAGTGGAGGGGGGGGTGTAGCAAAAAGTTAAAAAGATCAGGGAGAAAAGGAAAAAAAAACTGAAAAATCTCTAAATTGCATGCGACTAGTGTTGAGGCGATTTTTATCGCCCAAAATTGAAATCGGCAAGGTTTTTATGGTGATCGAAAAATTTCCAGAACATTGCGATAATTAAGGGTTTAAAAACTGTGCATCATCCCATTAAGATCGCGCCTTTTTTCGGCGCTTCCTGTAATTTTGGCGGCGAGCGATTCAGAGTTCAGAAGAGTGCAGGGTGAGAGGTGTGTGCCCAACTCCCTGACAAGGATGTGTATGGTTTGCGATTGGCTGGAAAAATCACATGACCTCGTTTTACATAGAACAGCGATTCCTGTTTCACGCCTCATGTCTCTCAGCGTCTCATAGGATAGGACCTTGCGCTCTGCCTGTGGCCAAACAGCTCAGCGAAATTAGTCTATTTCTGCACAGAGAAACCTCTACTATTAGCTGTGATCCTTCCAATTTAGTTAGAATTAGAGATTTGAAGATTTTATGTAAAGGGAGGGGGGGCCGCGGCGAACACCAGACAAGCTCTATCTATAAAGAACACGGATAAAGTTCACCAAGACTTTTGTGTAAACATTGTAGTGGAATAACTTATAAATTAACAGTTTTGCAAATTGAAATATTTCCGGATATTGGGCAGCCCCGAACTTATATTGGATACACATCATTTCTAGTAACTGCAGGTCTCTTTGTTAGCTGCAAAACTCCACTTTTATTATCGGGATACATTTCAAATAGGGTTTTTCAATTTTTTAATTTTACCCATTACACCTGTGACTGTTGATATATCCACCTTGCAGTTAAATTACAATCCAGCAATCTTGTATCACACAGGTTGTTTGTTGCCCAAAAATACTGTGTTTCATAAAAACATCACAGTATACGGGGTTTTTTTGACTTTTGCGCACCCAGCCTTGTTCATTGACGCAGCACTTACGATAAATCTTAAAACAGCAATTCTATATTCACCACAGGTGAATTGAAAGCTGCAAAAAATACCGTTTATTATACCAAAAAATAACAGTTACGTGTTTTTTGTCTTTTTGCACTCCCAGCAATGTTTCATTGACACAGCATCTACGTAAATCTTAAAACAGCAATTCTATATTCACCACAAAGGGGAAATTGGAAAAGGTGCAAAAAATGATCGTTATTTAATACCAAAAACATAACAGTTACGTGTTTTTTGACTTTTTGCACACCCAGCAATTGTTCATTGACGCAGCATCTACGAAATCTTAAAACACAATTCTAAAATTCACCATAGGGGAATTGAAAGGTTCAAAAAATATCGTTTAAATACCAAAACATAACATTACGTGTTTTTTTGACTTTCCACCCACATTGTTCATTGACGCAGCATCACGTAAATCTTAAAACAGCAATTCTATATCACCACGGGGAAATTTGAAAGTGAAAAAAAATCCGTTATATACGAAAACAAAAAAACAGACAAAACAGACTCCTTTCCCGGCACTTTTTAATCTGGGGTCAACATTTTTAAGGGTCATTCTGCGTCCAGGACAGGTAAGTCAATGTCCAGTGAAACAAAAAATGGTGTTGAAAGACCCTTTTTTTGCGGCATTTTTTTAAACTGGGGTCTGCGGTTTTGGGCCAGCTGGTTTCCAGGACGGGGATATTCAATGTCCATTCAATAACTATGGTTCAAATCATACTGCCCTGGCACTTTTAATTTTGGTGAGCATTTAAGGGTCAGGCGTGGTACAAGACAGGATAGTGAATGGTTTTTGGACTTTTTTTCTGTGACTTTTATAACCTAAGTGTGTTGCCAAAATGTAGCATGTATCCATTTGACCTGTTGTGGAATGTTAATTTTCACATCTCCAGCCTTGTTTGGTGTAATAATTAAGGTGTTGTTGCACTCCCATAGACTTTAATGGTCATCGCTCATAATCGACGCTCACTATCGAAAAACCTTATCGATAGCGGCTGACTATCGACTATCGATCGATCTCGATAGCCAACGCAATCGCTCAACACTAATGCTGACCAATGCCAGGAGTCTGACCAACAAAATAAATGAACTAGAAGTATTAATAGCTGAAGAAAAATATGACATAGTGGGGATAACTAAGACATGCTGGACAAGAGGCTACCACTGGCGGTTAACTTACAGTTACAGTCAACTTATAAGGGATCGTAAAGACCGGAAGGGGGAGGATTGTCTCTAAGAAAAATCCTGTCTGAGCCAACACTTGCGGGAAGATATAGGACAGGAATGAACAGGAGGAATCATTATGGGTAAATATACATGGGGGTAACGATAACAATCATAATTCTAATAGGGGTCGTGCTATAGAACCCCCAAATATAACATAACCCATGAAAGGATGTACTCCTCAGGCAAATAGATGAGGCGGCTAATCAGAATGAGTTTATTATTATGGGGTGACTTTAACTTTCCAGGACATCACTTGGGAATCTGAAACCTGTAGCTCTCATAAAGGAAAACAGGTTTTTGTCAATAAGTTAATGAAAATTACCTTTGCCAAATGGTGCAAGAACCGACTAGAGGAAAGGCCCCTTTTAGACTTAATATTGACTAATAGAGCCAGACATAGTAACAAAGGTTCAGATTGAGGGCACCTAGGAAAATAGTGACCATAATATAATACATTTCCGTTTATCCTTCAATAGAGTTTTCTTTGTCAAGGAGCCCACAAAAACACTGAATTTTATGAAGCGAATTATTATTCTGCTTAGGGAGGCCCTAAACCGTATGACTGGGACAATGTGTTTTAAATATGGCATAACAAATAATAAATGGGATATTTTAAAAACATCCGAGCTTACCACTGAGAGAGGTACATACCTTATGGTTATAAAACAATTAGAACAGAACAACCCAATGAGGATCAAAGGGATGTAAAAGAGGCAATAAAAAATACAAAAGAAAGTGGTTTTCAGCTACTAAAACAGGAGGGTAGTGAAAGAGGCACTAAGAAGCTATAAGGAAAAAAATAAAGTGTGTAAAATGAGATAAAGGAAGCAAAGCGGAGACGGAAAGACAATCCGCTAAAGAAAGTAAAACTAACCCCAAAATATTTTTTAACCTATATAAATATTAAAAAGATTAAAACAGAAATTGTTGCCCTTTGAAAAATACTGAGGGAGACATAGTACAAGCGATGAAAAAAGCAAGACCTATTAAACACTTTTTTCTCACTGTATTTACCGAAGGAGGATTGAGCTTCCTGTTGACAGAGGGATGAGGTAAACTCCAACGAAAAGTTTCCTTGTCTAACCCCAGGAAGAAGTGCAGCTCTGTCATAAGAAGATTAAAATAGACAAAATCCCCCAGTCCAGATGGCATACACCCACGTGTTCCTAGGGAGTTAAGGAGTCATAGATAGTCCCTATTCTTAATATTTATGGACTGTCTAATAACAGGGTATGGTCCCAAAGGATTGGCGCATACAAAATGTGTGCCAATATTCAACAAAGGGGTCAAAAAGTGATCCAGGAAACTATAGGCCGGTAATTGACCTCTGTTGTAGTAAAATGTTGAAGGTTGTCCTCAAGATGCTATCCTGGAGTATCTCACTGAAAACAAATTTATAACGCCTTTCCAGCATGGGTTAAATGCAGGATCGGTCTGTCAGACTAATCTCATCAGCTTCTATGAGGAAGTCAGTGCTAGACTGGGATTGGGGTGAGCACTGGATGTCCATAGTATCTTAGATTTTTTCTTAAAGCATTTTGATATGGTGCCACATAAAAGGTATGGTAAAATAAAATGAGAATGCTTGACTGTGGGGAAAATGTTGCAAGTGGGTAAGCTACTGGCTCACTGATAGAAACAAAGGTAGTAATTAACGGTAAATACTCAGACTGGATTGCTGTTACTGAGTGGGGTACCACAAGGGTCAGAATTCGGGTCCCTAACCCCTCTTCAACATTTTCATTAATGATCTTACCACAGGAGTTTACACAGTAGAATCATCGATCTTTGCAGGTGATACTAAGCCTGTAAAGTCATCAACACAATAGAGGATAATGTGTTATTACAAAGGGATCTGGATAATGGAGGCCTGGCAGGGAAATGGCTGGATGAGGTTAACACAGATAAATGCAAGGTTATGTCACATGGGGAGGAAAAATCCATTACATTGAATACATGTTAAATGGAAAAGGCTGGGTAAAAGTGACATGGAGAGGACTTGGGAATCCGGGTGGACAGTAAACTAATTGTAGCAGCAGTGTCAGACAGCAGCAGCCAAGGCAAATATTAGGATCCATGGGGTGCATAAAAGGGCATAGAGGCACATGATAGAAAAATTATTCTCCATAATACAAGTCACGGTTAACACACATGGAATATTGTGTACATTTTTGGGCACCAGTGCACAGGAAATACATTGTATAGTTAACAGGTACACAAGGTGGGCAACAAAAATAATAAAAGGAATGGTACACAAAAACCCAGAAAGAATTTAACAAGATTGGGGTTATTTAAGTTTAGAGAAAAACGGCTTGGGGGGACATAATAAGTTTAAATACAATGCAAGGTCAATATAGAGATCTCTCCCAAGATTTATTTATACCCAGGGCTGTATATAGAACAAGGGGGCATCCTCTACGTCCGAGGAACAAAATTTTTCTACATAAACATAGAAAGGGATTCTTTACTTTAAGGAGCAGTGAGACTGTGGAATTCTTGGAGGCTGCCATAGGAAATTGTCATTGTGACATTCACTGACAGAGTTTCAAAAAGGTATTGGGATGCATTTCTGGAGCGCTAATAATATAACAGGTTATAGTGGTCCTAGGATTTCTGGAGGGGGTCATTGATCCAGGGATTTTTCAGATTGCCAGATTGGGTCGGGGAAGAATATTTTCCCTAAAAGATTAGGACAATTTGCATCTACCTCATTGGGTTTTTTTTGCCTTCTTCTGGATCAACACCTTAGACACAACATGCAGAATCTGATGGACTCTCTTCTTTGTTTCGGCCTTACAAATATATGAAACCTATGAAACTATGACGGATCGTCACCCCCTTGTTCCATATATTTTACTGATAGAATTTATAAATAACATTGCTGCTTTCCAGTTAATTAGTGTGTGCTTAACACACCAGGAGATGAGTGTGCTGAGTTTGTGAGAGGCAGTGACCTTTCATTTGTACTAGGCAGTGGTATACATGCTACCAATGTGGCATGATTAGCATTAGAAGGACCGTAGAAAAAGTTCAATATTCATTGTGAGAAATGGACAGATCATGAAATAAATTAGCAATTGGAGGCTTTCGTGATACCTATTGCACTTCAATCTTAAGTGAATTCCCTATTTGTGAAAAATTCCTGCTGATAGAATTTTTGGCCTAGAATTGTTCCATTTAGGCTTATATGAAGAACTGTTATTATGTCATATGGATTTCAGATTTGGATTGTTTTGAAATGTCCACAAAACTTTGAACTGGAGCACAATAGTCATATCCCTACTGATAATGGAAAGTTTTCAGTTGGTAAGTGGTAGTTAAAAGATGTACTATTTGAAAAAGTGGTGGTCTTCTGCACTATATTCCATCCTTCCAAACATAACTGTATAGACTGTAGAGTACTGTTCTTTATTATTTTGCAGCATTTTTTAGAAAGAATATATTTTTATAGAGTAAATGGTAAATTGTTTTATCTACAAAACAATGTAGGCACCTGTAGTCCCACTACTCTACTCTTTATTTGCCATGAGTCTTGTTGTTGACCCTTACATTTTATGTAACCAAAAATTTGGAATAAAAATAACCAATTGATAGTAATATGTTTACCTCATTGTTTTCTTTGGGAAAAACTTTCTCTAACACTCCAAAAGGTAAAAATTAATATTTGAAACTATAAAACACGATAGATAAAAAAAAAATATATACATTTTTCTCCTTTTGAAATCTCTCTTGTATGTTTGTTATTTGAGATAGGGAAGTTGAGAGCAATGACTAGCATAAAAATGTGTATGTATGGTTCTGAATATACTGGTGCCATGTAAGCAATAGTAAATAAATAGAGATATCAGTGACCAGATGGCTGGAAAGTAAATGATTATATATAACTACGTATTTGCTAAAAAATGTGTATTTTTTTTCTTATTGTAAATAAAACGTTAACCAATGCAGTGATTTTTGTTATTATAAGGAAAAATAGTAAATCCAGCACCGTCCAATGGAAGTAAAATCAGCATACATTTATTGAAAAATTGAAAAATAAAAACATTCTGACACAGGCAGTGTACAGCAGAATTCACAAGTGAAAGCCCAGATGACAACAGATACAAAGTGAACTCTAACCGCGTTTACGGCGCATATATGTCAAGCCCTTACCATATCGATATAAAGAAACCCTCTGATATGCCTGCTTAAATATGCTAGTCAAGAGGACGGAGTGTAAATATAATTATCAAGTATAAATGTGCATCTACTACTCACCCAAACGAGAAACAGTTTGTATTTTGCCATGGCGGCCGGCGTTCCCGGAACCGGAAATGACCAATATGCGGACATGCGCATTAAACGCTAAGAGACTACTATGGGCAAGGGAAGATCCCGCGCAGCCACAGTGAGGATATAACTGTGAATGTTTGATGGGAGTGAAAAAGAAAAGAAATACTTTGTATCAAAAAGACAATTATGCGGCTTAACAATACTTCTTTACATAAATAAAAACAACAGATTTGAAACGTATCAAACCCACCATATACATCACGTTTTATGCCTCCATTGCTGGTATTCTTTTGGATGCAGTAAAAAAGTACCATAAAATATACAGTAGCAAACGGGAAATAGGGTAAATTTAATCCAAAATAGCCTTTGTTTGCCCTGTGGACCCCTATTCCATTGACCAGGCTTTCTCCAAGGATGGTGGCTAGGTCTGCTTACGCTATGATAGCGGTCTGGCAACACCTCAGAGCAGTCGCCAGCAGTGGCAGCTGACCAGAGGTCCGGACACTGGTACCATAACAACCAGGTAGTAACAAGAATAGCAGACAAAATGTATTTCACTATGGAAGGGACCTGGATAAGACACCAACAGAAAGTCAAGACAGGAAGCCACAGAGAACCTAGATTTTTGCAAGGGCCTACAGTGAAGTCTGTAGGGCCATTGATTTGGTCTTCAGCTGGCTACCTGAGGGATGTGAGTCTCCATCTACGTCCACATGTTGTTTCCATTAGCCTCTTGCTCCTTCTAGTTTTGGCCCCTGAGTTAGCATCGCCTGGTCTCGACGTCTGTTCAACAATAGATTTTGGTCACCCTTTGTAACTTTCTGTCTGGTAAACCCATTAGACTGTCAGCTAGTGGCCTGCTCACATACCCATTATATCCTCATGGTCTAACTTCCAGCTTTTTTCTCAGCACACCTTTCCTGATTAGAATCATTCCTGGTTTCTCTCCCTGCTTGGCTGTCAGGCCCAATGTCAGGACCGCCCAGCGAGCGGGAAGTGGATCCACCAGTCACCGCTAGGAGTTGGCGTAACCTACGCTGGGGAGCGGAGTCTAAGGGGCACCTTGTCTTCACTGGAGCCCACTGCAAGACTGGACGGGCTTTGCTGCAGGGTATCCCCCAGGTCGCTACCCCCGACGCAGGACCCAGCAGTGACAGCCAAAGCAGATAGCGTGGACACAGGGCCCACCGGAGTGTGGCACTGGAGTAGGCAAGACACCAGAGCCTAGAACCAGAGCAGGCAGGACTGACTAGGCAGGACCGGCAAGGCAGGAGTGGAAACGTAGAGGCTACAGAACCGTCATAGAGAACGCTAGCGTCCGCAAACACCATTGCTAACGCAGGGACACCAACAACTGGGTGCTGATGACAGGAAGGAGTATCCCTATAAAGCCCGTGGCCCCAAGGCCATAGGTGGAAAAGGGAACGACAATTAAGTACTGGCCCTTTAAATCTAAGAAAGCTGCTTACATGCGCCCCTAGTGACATTCCGGGATAGTGCAGGCAAAGCAGGACGACGCACGCCGCAAAGGAGGAAGCAGGACCGGGGATAAAAAGCACGCAGCCAGGCCGGGCCGGGGTCTGGGGCCGGGCGCCCGGTCTGCGGCACGGGAGGTGCCGGGGACCAGGAGGCACAAGCGGCCGCGATCCGGGAGTCAGACCACAGTGTGCGGTGTTACAGTAACCTCCCCCTTAGGGCCCCTCCTTTCAGAAAACTGGAGTATTGAAAACTTGGGATAGATGGGAGCATTGATGTTTTTTTTTGAGCCCCAGGACCTCCCTTGGGCCCGAAGCCCTTCCAAATCGACGAGGTAGTAATTTTGTCCTGAACATTTCTGTCCGGGATTTCCTTAACTACTAGATACCTTTGGTTTTAGGAGGTGTGGCAACATTAACCACTTTGGGAAAATACCGATTGAGAATCCCCGTTTTAGAGAGAACATGAAACATTTGGGGAATGCGAAGGAAGGGGGTAAGCAGTTATGGGACCCGGTTGATCTGTCGTAAACGTGAAAGGACCAAGATAGCGTGGTGCAAACTTAAAACTGGGCACCGGGCGGATGCCTTGGAGGAGACCCAAAACTTATCCCCGGGTCGGTATGTAGGGGGTTCCGGGGTTCTTTCACTTTCCCTTTAAAAACCGGGTGGCCGCGCGACCCCAAAATTCTGACGGGGAGTCCCAAATTTGAAAAAAGTCCCGACCAGGCCCCAAAAGGAGGGGTTAAAATTGCACTCCTCGTCAGAGACATTTAGAAGGGATCCCCTTAAATGGAAGATGTGCTTACGAAAAAAAATGAAGCCAACTGCGAGGCCCAAGGAAGGCTTGGCAGAGGTGTAAAATGTGCCACTTGGAGAAATTGGCCCCACGACCCAGACAACCGAACACCCCTTGGGGGCGGAAGATGATCACAAAACCATACGATGTGGCCCATGGTCTTCGGGCACCGGAAAAAACAACAGGTTTAAACCCGCAGGGTTGGAACAGAACCTTACCCGGGGACATTTAGGGCAATTTTCCTGAAATCCTTTCATCCTGTGCGAGGGAGGGGCCCCCATAGTGACATTCGCTAAGTTTGGGGAACTTTCAATAGCCAGCGACCAGCCCTTTGGAACATGACCCCCCGGACGAATGCGTTTCCCCCGGGGGGGGGGGCACAAAGGTCCTACCAGGCGGGAAATTTTCCCCCAAACCCTTACGGAGACATGGACCAACGTCGGGGGGGTCATTTCTCCTTTTCAGATTCAGAGTCGGAGGCATCCGTTGCCCAGGACAGAGCCTCCGCCTTGAGGTTTTTTGCGGCTGGCCGGAAATGGAGGATGAAGTTAAAACAAGAGAAGAATAACGATCACCGGGCCTGACGAGTATTCAAACGTTGAGCTGTCTGTAGGTATAGAAACTTTTTATGATCCGAGTAGATGGTCACCGGATGTAGAGAGCCCTCCAGAAGATGCCGCCATTCATCCTAGTCCAGTTTAATTGCCAGCAGTTCTCTGTCCCCAATGGAGTAGTTTTTCTCAGCCGGCAAGAAGGTCTTAGAGAAGAAGCCACAGGTAACGAATTTGCCTTTGGCATTTTTTTTGTAGAAGGACGGCTCCAGCTCCAACCGAGGATGCATCGACTTCCAGAAAGAAAGGGCTCTCTGGATCCGGGCGATGAAGAACCGAGGCGGAGGCAAAGGCCACTTTTAACTGAGCAAAGGCTTCTTCAGCTTCAGAGGTCCATAGACGAGGGTTACTGCCTTTCTTGGTGAGAGCGACAATAGGAGCTATGAGCGAGGAGAAATGTGGAATAAATTGGCGGTAATAGTTGGAGAAACTGATGAACTGCTGGATAGCTCGAAGACCGACAGGGCGTGACCAGTACAATACTGCCGAAGACTTTTCTGGATCCATTAGAAGACCTTGCGCAGAGATTATGTACCCCAAGAATGGTAGACTGGTTCGTTCAAATAGACACTTCTCCAACTTGGCGTAGAGATGGTTGCGTCTAAGGCGAAAGAGTACCAGACGAATATGAGCCCAATGGGATTTTAGATCCGGGGAGTAGATTAAGATGTCGTCCAAGTAGACTAGTACACAGTGGTAGAGAAGGTCTCGGAATATGTCATTTACGAATTCTTGAAATACAAAGCCAAAGGGCATGACCAGGTATTCGTAATGGCCATCGCGGGTGTTAAAGGTGGTCTTCCACTCGTCCCCCTCGCATATTCGGATCAGATTGTAGGCGCCCCAAAGATCGAGCTTGGAGAAGACTGTGGCTCCCTGGATCCTATCAAAGAGTTCCGAAATCAACAGCAGTGGGTAGCGATTTTTGATAGTGATCTTATTGAGGCCCCGATAATCTATGCACGGTCGCAAGGACCCGTCCTTCTCGACAAAAATGAATCTGGCCCTGCGGGAGATGAAGACTTGCAGATAAAGCCCTTTTCCAGATTTTCTTTGATATATACGCTGACATAGCCTCAGTTTCCGGATGAGACAACGGATACACTCTACCCTTAGGAGGAGTAGATCCTGGCTGCAGCTCAATAGGGCAATCGTAGGGCCGATGAGGAGGAAGAAACTGTGCTTGTTTCTTTCAGAACACATCCGCAAATTCCCTATAGTGAGCAGGAAGACCAAGTGGAGCTGAAACAGCTGGAAGAAGGGCCGAGGCACCCACTAAACGTGGAGGATGTGGTGCCGGAATGCAAATAGAGTGGCAAAGGGTGCTCCATCGAGTGACTTCTCCCATTTTCCAGTTAATGGTGGGACTGTGGTCACGCAGCCAAGGAAGCCCCAGGAGGAGAGTACTAGAGGAGCATGGCAGGACAAGGAAAGAGATCTTTTCCTGGTGTAGTACTCCTATACACAACTTAAGGGGCTGCGTGCGGTGCCGGATGGTACAGGAGAGAACTTCTCCATTCACGGATGAAACGGAGAGAGGCTTGTCCAAGGGAATCACAGGCAGCCGGTATCTATCCACAAGAGCAGGAAGCTCTAAGTTGCCCGCCGATCCAGAGTCCACAAAGGCGGCAACTCGAAGGCATGAACCGGAGTGAAGCATTAGACTGACCATCATGGTCAATGGCGGAGAGGAGAGTTCCGTGCCCAGGTTCGCCTCTCCCACAAAGCCTAGGCTCTGTAGTTTCCTGGACACAGGGGGCACTCCCTACGCCGATGGTCTTGGGCACCACAGTAGAGGCAGAGTCCTTGGTTGCGCCGGCGAGTCTTCTCCTCCTCCAACAGGTGGGCCCTATTGACTTGCATGGGCTTCTCCCGATTGGATGCAGGGACAGGCTGCAGAGGATGCTGGAAGACAGGTGCAAGGTGAGGACTCCAACAGGGGCGATAATTCTCCTGTTGAAGCCAAACCTCCTGTTGACGTTCCGAGAAACAGATGTCGATGCTGGTGTCCAAGGTGATGAAGTCGTCCAGGCTGGTGGGAAGATTACACCCCACTAGTTCATCCTTAATACGACCGGCCAACCCCTCCCAGAAGGTTGCGACCAGGGCCTCGTTGTTCCAGGACAACTCTGAGGATAAAGTCCGGAATTTTATAGCGTACTGTCCCACCGAGGAATCACCCTGTCAGAGATGAAGACGGGAAGAGGCGGCGGAGGAAGCTCGTCCCGACTCTTCAAATTCCCTGCGGAAGGCGGACAGGAAATTCGCTAGATTGGCTGTCAGTGGATCTCCTCGTTCCCACAGGTGTGTCACCCAGGCCAGTGCTTCACCAGAGAGGAGAGAAATAATGAAGGCCACTTTAGTCCGATCAGTAGCAAATTGGTGTGCCAGGACCTCAAAGTGGATCGTGCACTGGTTCAAAAACCCCCGGCAGGCCTTGGGATCCCCATAGTAGCGAGGTGGTAACGGCAGGTGCAGAGAGGGACTGCTAGATGCTGCAGGTACAGGAACGAGAACCGGAATGGAGACAGGTGCTGGAGCCGGGGCCACAAGTGGTTCTGGGAGACGAGCCACGAGGTTCTGGAGCATAATGAAGAGTTGCTCTTGACGGGCGCCCTGGCACGTGATTTCAGCCATGGGGCTTCTGTGTCTGGTAGCGGTTGATCGCCGGGATCCATGGCCCAGTTGTACTGTCAGGACCGCTCTGCGAGCGGGAAGTGGATCCACCGGTCACCGCCAGGAGTTGGCGTAACCTACGCCGGGGAGCGGAGTCTAAGGGGCCACTTGTCTTCACCGGAGCCGCCCACAAGGCAGGACGGGCTTTGCGGTAGGGAATCCCCCAGTTCGCAACCCCTGATACAGGACCCAGTGGTGACAGCCGAAGCAGGTAGTACGGACACAGGGCCCACCGGAGCATGGAACTGGAGTAGGCAGGACACCAGAGCGTAGAACAAGAGCAGGCAGGACTGCCTAGGCAGGACTGGCAAGGCAGGAGCAGAAACGTAGAGGCTATGGAAGCATCAGAGAGAACGCTAGCGACCGCAAACACCGTTGCTAACGCCGAGACACCAACAACTGGGCGCCGATGACAGGAAGGGGTATCCTTATAAAGCCCGTGCCCCATGGCCATAGGTGGAAAAGGGAACGGCAATTAAGAACTGGCCCTTTAAATCTAAGAAAGCTGCTCGTGCGCGCCCCTAGTGGCATGCTGGGATAGTGCAGGCAGAAGCAGAGACTGCCGCACGTCGCTGAAGGAGAAAGCAGAACGCGGCTTGGTAAGTAGCAGTGCAGCGCATACCGGGGTTGGCGTTGGACCACAGCATGCGGTGTTACACCCAATCACTCTCCCTTTCTGACCGGTGCACTGGTGTGCCTGGTTCTCAGTGGCCTACACACACACTCTCTTTGACAGTAACTGAACTGTTCCTATTTTTTTTTTTTACAGGTTTTTATCTCCCCTCCTTATTTTCACTGTGCTTCCATGGCATCTACTGTCTGGAGGTCGAATTTCAGGATTCAGAATTAGGTAGACTGTTCATACAGCACACTGTAGGAAATCCTTTTGCAATTTATGTTACTGTACTGTAAAAATTGTCCTGGTACATTGTGGATAAATGTATTTATATGCACATAGCAGACAAATGATTCCATAAAGACATGTCAAAATAATTCTAAGCAGTTTAGGGAGGCAGTGTGTTGATTGAATTTTTTCTAGAAAAGTTAAGTTTAGTAACTCTCGAATTTTTAGAATTTGAACCAAACTTTTTTTACTGTTCCCCTCGAGAAAAGTTCTAGTTCGCATCCATTTCAGTTTCGTTTCAACTTTCGCACTTTCGTGGGCCACCAATCACCTCTTGCACTCTTGGCACCCCATCCAATCAGTGCAGAGCACGACAGGTGTAAAACATCATCGCTGGGGGTGTGGGGCCCTCCATTGGCTGCTAAAATCACATGACCATGTTATTATATTTCATATTTTGTCTTGTAAACCCCTTTTTCAGCTCATCCTGTACTGACAGACTCCCTCTTAGTTGTTGGGAGTTTGGATTGCTGGCTGATTTACCCAACCCAAACTTTTATTTGGGACATTTGCAGGCTCAACTCTCTTTCATTTTATAATATATATTATACAGATGCTTTATTTGCTAAATAACTCCGTTCGTAATTGTATAACACATCGATCCCAAAACTCCCTTTGTCCAAGGGGGTTTTTTGGGGCCCCCCATAATGCAGGCCACATAGAGCTGCTTCCATGCACCCCCTATCTAGCCCCTTCTTGCAAGCTGTCCTCATCTTTTCTGTTAGCCATTGAAAGAAATATCACTCTTAGAGCCAAATTTTCTTCACTATGTTGTTCCACATATCCAATTTATTGTTACAGATGGTAATTACAGTTTCTCCTCACCTGTATAGGTATAAAAATTGACCAGAACATTTCTTTCCCTTTAACCCCTTTTTTTTGGTTTGAGGTCAAGAAAAAAACCCCACCCCCCGGACCCAAATTGAGGGGCCCCCTGGGGGTTTTATCGTGACGTTTGTGCTCCCTTGGGAAAGCCAACAAAAGGGCGCCAGATACTTTTCACAGTTAAAAACCCCCGGGCCAAAAGGGGGACAGGGGGACCCAGGGAGTTGCAAAAAGAAAACCCCCAGGTTTGCCCACAACCCCTGAAGGGGGGAAAAAAAAATCTGTTTAATCAAAACTGGCTAAAAAAAAAGCTCGGGCAAACCCGGGACGGGGCCCCCAGGGCCTCCCTTAGCTAAAAGCCGGTTTCCCTTAAAGACTTAGTAAAGGGCCAGGAACCACCCTTTTTGGGGTAGCATTTTTTTAACTTTTTAAAAACCGGAATAAGGGGGTGAGGTCACTTATCAAGAAAACAGACAAGCTTCGATTTAAAGTTTATTTGTTTTTAAATTTTCCTTTGGCCCCGGGGGCATAGCCAAAAAAAATTTTATAAAATTGGAACAATACTATACAGATATTTCGGGCAGAGGTGCAAATATGAGTTTTGGTTGCCCAAAAAAGCCCCAAAATGTGTCAGTTACCTTAAGTTTGGGTTTTTGTTGGGCCCCACAAAAGGGGTTTAAATGTGGCCTGCTTTGGTTCTGGATGGGTCCTGTTTCACTTTGGCCCTTTTCCCCCCTTAAAAGGTTTGCTTTAAAAACAGTGCTTTGGGCCCGGGTAATCCCCGAAACCCCCTACACCCCCCCTCAAAGGGCCCCTGGGCGGCCTGAAATCACTCCCTTCCCCCTTTTTGGGTCCCTGAAATTTTTTTCCTGGAACCAAAAAGGATCATACTGGGAAAAGGGGATTAAAAAAGGGCCCGAAAAAATGAGCCAGGTTGGGCCCCCCATCGAAACCCGGGGGGGCCCTTTTGTTCGGCCCTTGGTTTTCCCCAAAAATCCCAAACCTACTGGGTTTCTAAGGGGAGTTTTGGATTTCTCCCTTACCCTGCCCTCCTACAAAGGGTTTTTGGGATTGGCAGCTGGACGTGTGGGGAAAGTTTCAAAATTTTAAAATAATTTAAACTTTGGAAAGGGGTAGAAATGTTTTTGAAGGGCCCTTCCTAAATCCCTTTTTTTAAAAAATTGGTTTTCCTTTGAGCTTGGCATCTGTTTGCTAAAAATTTTTTTTGTTTCCAAGGGTGTTGGGGGGAAACCCATATGTTTCAGCCGGAGGGCAGGTGTAATGAATTTAAATTTTAAGGAAATTTTTTTGATTTTTGGCCCCGGTTCCCAGCTTTGGGGTGGCTTCCTATGGGGAAAGGGGGAATTTCCCAATTGGGCGCTTCCCGGTGGTTTAAGGGTGGGGGGGATTCTGCAAAATTTAGTTTTCCCTTGGGGTTATAAAGTTGGAGGGAGGGAAGGGGTTTTTTTAAATTTTTTTTGTTTAATTTTCCCCCAAAAACACTAAAGTTTTAGGTTCTAAACCCAACTTAAAACCCTTTTTTCCGGGTCGCCCCATCTTAGAGGACGCACCCCCTTCAAATACTAAGTTCCCTTTTCTTTACCAAGGAAAATTGGAAAAGGCCCCAAAAAATGTCAGTGGAAATTCCCCCAATTTTTAAGGGGAAAGATTTCTTTGCATCAGCTTGTGAATACTTGATTAATAATGGGGTTTGGCCAAAAGTTCATGTTAAAATGCATCAAAAAATGCTTATTTAAATGCATATCATGTGACTATTCTCCGTGCACTGAAATCTACTGATCAGAAAAACAGTTTTTTTTTGTTTCTCTCTGCCCCTAAAATGGAATGTGTCCTGGAGCAAACTAGGATCACTCAGACTGCAAGCCAATATCCAGTAAGAAATAGAGGAAGTGATTCTTGAAATGCAGGCACGCATTTTATATGAAGTGTCATGTTCAAGCATGTTTGGATGCAAATAGTGGATGGCATACTCGGAACCCTGGGGGGCCCTTTAAGATGGGGTTGTACGGGTAAAGGGTGTTGGCACGAGGGTAATTGGTGGCTAACTTCCCGGGCCGAGACCCAAAATTTTTCGTTGTCCCTAAAAGACCCAATCACTAGATACCAATGTAGGGTTCGGCCAAACGGTAGTTGCAGTTTATTTGCAACAATAATATTGAGCCCTTGTCTTGGTGCAACCAGGAATACAATAACTGTGATGCAGTAACAATGATTGATTGAGTATGATGTAAGCGCAGCTTTGATAATGATACAACAGTCTTGAGATGTGTCAACTCTGGTAACTTAAATGCTGGGGTATATTATTTAAAAAGATAACTGCTTACAGACCTTATTCCTGAAGAGTGGATTCTTAATAAAGGGCACGGGTTTTTGAGAAAAAGCCCGGTTTAAAGGAAAATTGTTTCTTGAATACTGGATTTGAGACAGACTGAAGCAAACTTCCGCACGTGTTGAGCTAAAATCGGGGGATCCTGACTTAAAAGCCAGGAAAAAGACTATGACCGCTGGTGGGAGCCCCTCTTTCCCGGCCCGTCGGACAAAGGGTTTTTGACTGGACTTGCCCCCTTTGAGTAGCACGGGGAGTCCTGTGTGAGTCCTTAGGTGGTAGGAAAATTAAGGAATTTGGGAGGTGGTGGGGGCCTGCAAAAATGCTGGGGTGAGCCGGGAGCAAACACACCTTGATTGCCGGGACCTCGCACACCTCCCGATGGAGGAGCAGTAAACTAATAACGCCAACTGCCTAACTGCCTCTGGCCACCCTTTGGTGTTGGAATGGTAGCGAGGGGTACATGTAAGAGGGCATTGAAATCATTTTAAAACGACGGGGTTATGCAGCCAATCAGCGATATACATGTTATAAATGGGCAAAGTTATGAAAAAGGAAAAAAACAGAAAGGGGCGACCTAGAAAATTTTTAGACTGCAATTTATGATTTCTTTTCTGCACTGAAACATTGTGACGAATACAGAAAAATAGGAAACAAAAATCTTCAGTGGGGGTCACTACAATCTTCCCCTCTGAGAAAGAAGCCATCCTCGGTGACTGTCTAAACAACATGACTTAGTGCAATAGAAAATAAAAACCAACAGGGGTTAAAACAATATAGTGCAAATAACCATTTTAAAGAACATTTGATAACTGGGAGTGCTTGGTAGCAAGAGAGTTCTCTGGGGGCAATTAGAACCATCGCCCACCCACAAGCTCTGTGGCGGGGAAATAAAAGGCAATGTCCTCTTAGTCCATGGCGGGTATAGTGACAAAGGTGCTTGGTCTGAGCCCCTTTTTGGGGGTTAAACGTTACATGGAATAGTTATCTAACTAATAACAAAGGAAATACAAATATACGCAGTAATATTATGGCAAACATATTACAAGAGGAATATAAATGAATACAGTACAGCATTTCACTCTCTGTAGCGTACCGGTGGTGTTCTTTGGTTGAGCGTCGATCTTCTGGGGGTGATGCTCTCTTCACCAGCCTTGAACTGGAAACAGTTTGAAAAACTTCCGGGGAGGCAGGTAAGTGAGAGAGCATTGGGGGTGCAACGGGCAAGGCATATGTACTACTTGGTACCCTGGGTATGAGAAAGGGTTTTTTTTAACTCCAAGGTGTCCTCAAAGGAGGGTTCTCTTGGCGGAGACATGGTACTGGCTGGTATACTTGAAAAGGGGGGTGAGAAGGTGTGTGAAAGCTTGGTATCTTCTTGGTACATAACTTTTAACCCTTTTCGGTGTACAGTCTGGGGTCCATCCAGTTTTTTGACTTCTACACATCAGATTCAGGGAATTTGGGAAGTCACTTGTAGGGTTTCAGGTTTTCCCTAGACATCCAACTTGCCCTGAGCTGTGATATTTCTGACCCAAACCTTGCCCCCTCTTCTAGTGGAGTGGCATTCGCTTTTGGTTGTATGAGCCTTTTTGTCTTCTGCGAGCTTTTCCCCTTCTGTCAAAAATTTTTGGGCATCTTGGATCCCCCTTTGGTGTTTTGTCCCCAATCGTATTAGGCAGGGGTTTATGGGTCGGGAATTTGTCCCCAAAAGCACGGTCTTGTGGGAGTTACCTTGCGTCCGAACATCAGTAGAATGGTGAATAGCCAGGGGAACAGTGAGTGGGTTTTTGTAGATTAAACCCACTGTCTGAAACTGTGGCCATTCTATCTTCTTAAGATAGAAGCTTTTTCTAAAACATTTGATAAACATTGGGTTTTTGATTTTCTCGCATGGGCCCTTCCTTGGGGTGGTATCGTAGGCGAAGTTTTTTTCATTGGTAGGAACAAAGTTTTGGAAAGAGGGGGGATTAAAATGCTGGACCCGGTCTGTTAATACGGATCTGGGCAGTAGTGTTCACGACTCTGTAAAAGATGTGGCTGTAAAAGAGCGTTAAGTCTTGACAGGAACAACAATACCCATTTGGGGTTTTGTGGTACCATGTTAGGGGTATGTATATCAGATCTTTTTGGAGCCAATTTACATGGTCTAGGGCAACAAGTTGGGTTTTGGGCCCTTTCGAGAGTAAAGGGGGGTTAAAGGTGCTTTTGCTTCCTTTCTCCCGGTTTGGTTTGTTGCAGGCGGGCAAAATTACACCATTTAAAAATGTCTGTTCTCACCCGATCCAATAGAATCTCGGGCGGAGGTGCTTGGGTTTGTAGACACCAAAATGGCCGGGATGGTATAAAGGGCGTCAAGACTATCTTGATACGTCTTGGGATAATGATCTGGTGGCGTTCTCGCCTGAAAACGGACCCAGAGGTTTCTCACGTTTGGGTTTTGTTAAAAAAGGTCTTTTCCCTTTGTCCCAGAGACGCGTATTCCACATCAGGGTTGGGTTTCCTGATCCTCGCGGGATTCTACCAAAAGGAGGTAGTCGTAATTTCCCCCAAAACTCTGGATCACTTGGATATTTTCCCATCGGGAAAAGTTTTGATGGGGATCTGATTTAAATTGGGCTCTTTTTCGGTTTAGGCGCAGTGATATTTTCTTTTTGTGCGAATCTTGATAAAAGGGGGCTTTTCCCCACGTCTTCCCATCGTTTCCTTGGGGCTCCTCACCTTTAGGTAGGGGGAAAAGAGTCAGCGCCGTTTTAAAACGGTGAACGGGTGGGCCGGAGGTAATCTCTAAACTTCTGGGGTGAGGGCCCACAGAGTGCTATTTGTTCTAGCTTGAACGAGTAAGTTGTGGTCATTTTTCTCCGTCCCCCGGCTTCGGTGGCGTAGGCAATCCCCCCTTTCTGGGTTTGTCTTGAACTTGCGACGGGATGCCCTAGGCTAAGAAACTTGCACCCGTGTTTAGAAGAAATGGATTTTTTAAAATCGGGTAGGCCAGTTTGGGGAGGCGATGTCAGCAAGGTTTTTGGGGTTTTGGGAACGCTGTTTCTTGAGGTCAGACCACTCAAAAAAAAACTTCGGTCATAGTGCCTCGGGGGCAACCCCGAAGTGTTCGGTAAGTGGTTCCCCCTATTGTGCAAAATGTGGAGAATTTAGCGGTAAAAGCCACAAAACCCGAAAAATTCTTACTTCCTTAACTGTTTTAGGAGTGTCCCAAATTTTCCAAGCGAGACTTTCTCGGGGTTTGGCGTATTACTTCACACTCCCCGCTGTCCCAAGTAGTTTATCTGGGTTGGTAGGTGGCACTTAGTGGTTTGATCTTGAGGCCAGGTTATAAGGGCCTGGAACACTTCGGCCAAATGCTTGAGTGGTCTTCATAGGTACAGGGAAAAGACAATCCATCGTCCCGATAGAGCAGGAAAACTTTGGAAATTAACATGACCGAGGCATCGTTCCATCAAGCTGGAAGGGGCAGGGGCGAAAAACAACCCGAATGGCATGCTTGTGAACTCGTAGAGTCCCATCGGTGTTGTAAATGTGTCTTTCTTCCTCAGGGGCCATGGTACTTGCCAGAAACCCCTTGTGGGTCTAGTGTCGAGAAGTAGGCAGCGGGGCCAGAGCACGATAGATTCCTCGATAAGTGGAGCGGGGGAGGCTCTTTGTGTGTGATGCCGTTTTTAAATTTTTTTAATCAAGCAAAAAATATTTTCCTCCTTCTTTTTCACAAGGACTATGGGGGCCCCTGGACTTTGGGTTTTTGTAACTTGGTGTCCTTCATTTCCTTAAAGGTTTTTCACCCCTTTATAGGGGGGGGGAATAGGCCAGTGTTTCTCCTTGATGGGTGGGTTATGCCCGTGTTTATTTTTGCTGATGAGGTTGGTTTTGCCAAAAAAAGAGAATGTTTACTAAAGCTTCAGGTGTCTTTAGCTAATTTTCGAACTCCATTGACTTGCTGAAGGGGTATTGAATCTCCAATGCTGATTTCATCCCACCAGAGTAGAGTGTTTTCGGGTCTTTACAGGAACTTAAAAGCTTCTGTAAGCGATAGTTCTTCACCAAGACATCCTCGGACGAGCTGGTAGAGCAATCCCGGGCAGTGGTAAACTTGTGAAGCCGCTGGGGGAGTCAGGTTTACAAGGCGTAGGGGAACCTGACCATTCGAAAGGGGGTTTTGATGCTCCGCTGTTTTTAAAGAGGTCGCCCTCAAAATTTCAATGGAGTTTAAGCAGAGCTTCATGTCGGCATTGTTAGTCCTGGGCGAACTCGGCACCCGATAAGGGTTTCATTTGGCTGGTTTAAAAAAAATTTAAAAGGCGTCTTAGGCGGACACGGAAATCTCCCAGATCATTAACAAAAACTCTGTTGACTACGAGCGCTTTGATAGTCTTCTGTATGTTGCCTTAGTGGGGGAAGCATGGGGAAGGAAACAGTAAAGATGTAAAACTTAGAAATACATGACGCATGATTTCATCCTAAAACTACAGTAGTGCTTCTCCCTGAACCTCTGTAACATCACACCTTTCTATGCATGTACTTTCACCAAAGCGTACTAGGCTCCCCCTACTAGTTGTTCGATGGGTTGGCCATTTCCCGCAAAACAAAAAATTTTGGGTTTCCCAGCCGGACTAACACATCAGGACCCCAATGTTTTTCAAAAAGTGTGGGGGACGGAGTAACGGAGCCTGTATCCACAAGGGCTTAAGAGGTACCTTGTCTATCCAGATGGGTTAATGCGGACATGGGAGAGAACTTGAAACCATTGCGGGTTTCCCCTTGGGGGTGTATTTCTACCTCCCGATGGGGCGGCCCTTGGGTCAGGGGGGAGCCCCTTTTAAATGGGGAAGCATCAAAAGGGTTTGGGGTCCAGAGTTACAGTAGCTACAAAAAGGTCTTTTTCGTAAGCAAATCTTTGAGGGGGCCTACAGGGGTTTGGGGCGGTCATGACCCGGCTCTGGAGTTCATTCTGCTTTAAAATGACTCAAATGAGGGTGGCTAGAGTGCCCTTTTAACTCTTTTAGACTTGGCAGAGTGAGTCAACAAATTGGGCAAGGGTAAGGTGTGACAGTAGTGTGCAGGGGTAGTGGTTTGTTTTTGGACAGCTTGTACGGGAAAAGGCGGGAGTGGTGCAATACTAGGGATTCCACCCGCCCGGTCTGGGGAAATGAAGAAGGAAAGTAGCTGGGACAAAAAGGTCAGTCCCCATTTCTCCAAAGCTAGAGCTTTGAAAACTAGAAATGGGATACTGGGATTCTGTGCGGATAAAAATGCGAGTTACTTTGTCCATTCTAGGTCCACCCTTCAATAAGCGATCATAATTTTGCCTTTTACATAAGGATCAAAAAGGGCAACCTGTTTAGGCCCTGTAGGCGGATTGAAGTGCTAAGCTATCCCTGAGCCTCACCCGCTTCTGTCGTTGTTGTAGAACTTAAGGCGGATTTCGGGTTTGGGATGTACCCCAAATTCTTTTTCAGGCGATAAGGATTTTTTTGACAGTGGTTTTTTCAGTAGCGGCCCGAACGAAATTCCCCTACACGGACCCTTCGAGTTGGCCAGATAGCTGCCTGCTGACAGGGGAAAGCGAGACAAGTTCGAGCGTGCGTGTAATCTTCTCCCTGAAGTAGCTAGTGTGTGGGTTCTCCCCTATAGCTTGGGAGACTGAAGTTTCCCAAAAAAGAATGGTACTCCTATAGCAACTGTAGGGGCAGGGCGTTGTCAATAGCAACGTTGGTGGGGCAGCAACCTTAGCAGAGAAGTGAAGGACTACTAAAACCAGCAAGTATGGGTACTTTTCGTAGACATTGTAATGAATTGGATGTACTACCTCCCAAAAGAGAAAAAAAAATAGGTGCCTGTCCTTTAAAAAAAAAATTTCTTTTACATACGCTGCTGCGGGGGGCCCCGGTATTGTAGTGCAACAGCTTATCCCGTTTTGGGGCCACTTTTTTTCCTTGGATACTCGGGAACCCCGGGGTGGGGCCCCCTTTTAAATGGTGGTTTTTCACGGGTAACGGTGTAGGAGTGGGGAAAAGGTGGCTAATTCCCAGGGACCTGAGCCCAAAAAATTTTTTGTTGTCCCTATTAAACCCAATACTAGACGACAATTCCAGGGGTTTGGAAACAAAAGGTAGTTATTTTTTTTGCAGCAAAAAATGTTGACCCTTGCTCTGGATGCAACCAGGAATACAATAATTTTGATGCTAAAAATGACTTTACTTGAGATGATGTTATAGCCCTTTAAAAAAACACCTCCTAGTAGTTTAACTCTTAAACTTGAGATTTTTTGGGGGGGAGTAGATTACTTTTAAAAAATAATGCTACAGACCTTATTCCCGAAGAGTGGATTCTTACCCAAGGGCACACTTTTAGAAAAAGACCTGGGGTTTTAAGACCTCTGATTCTTGAAAACTCTATTTGAGACAGCTAAACTCTTCCGCACGCGTTGACGCATGGAAGTGGTGACTCGACTTGAAAGCCAGGAGAAGATATGACCCCTGGGGGGAGACCCCCCTATTCCCAGACGGTCGGACAGAAGGTTTTTATGGGCTTGCACCTCCGATAGCATGGAGATCCGTGTGATCCCTTAGGGGGTGGGAATTAAGGGGCAGGTTTGAGGTGGGTAGGGGAATGCGAATGGCTGAGGTGACCAGGGAGCAACACAACCTTGACTTGCCGGAGACCCCGCCACCCCCCTGGAGGGCAGGACTAACTAACTAATGCCAAAATGCCCCTGGCCAGCCCTTTTTTGTTGGCATGGTAGCAGAGGGGGCACATGTCAGAGGCTATTGCATCTTTTGAAAAAAAGAAGGTTATGCAGCCAATCAGCAGATATAATGTTATAATAGGCAAAAGTTATAACAAGGAACCAAACGCAAGGGCGACCCAGAGAATACTTTAGACTGCTTTATGATTTCTTTTCTGCACTGAAACATTGTGACAGAATACAGAAAAATATGGAACAAAGAAATCTTCAGTGCTGGGTCACTACATGGACATTTCCAACATATGTTGAAATATCATTTTGATTGTGTAAGATATGTGCAGTTAAAATTTTTATGTGAATAGTAATTAGCATTTTTCAGGAACCAAAGTGAATAGGGCACCTGACCCAAACAATACTATTTTCAGATGAATTCTTATGTCCACCAAAACAAAGGAAGGCTTGTGCTTTCCACTCCCATGTATATATCACTGCTGTATATATCACTGCTCAGCTTTTATAAGTAGAGGGAGTTCCCAAACTGAACTATTAACCATACATCACATCTTGTATATAATTCCACTTGAATCACAAATTGTAATCGGTATCTACAAAGACAGGCTCAGTTAAAATACTGAAATTGTATCAGACATTTGGAGTCATGTGAAAATCGTATTCCATTTGAAGCATAGATTGTAGTCTGCATCTTCTCCAGTAAAATGTATCCAATCTTTATTAATACATGTTAAAATCTTCCATGAAAGAAATAGAACACGCTAGCTTACCACGTTTCTGGCCATGAAGTGGTCCTGGGTCACAGCACTGTGATTACGTGGAAACGTGGTAAGATAGTGTATTCTATTTCTTTTATGGAAGATTTTAACATGTATTAATAAAGATTGGATACATTGTACCGGAGAAGATGTCGACTACAATCTATGCTTCAAATGGAATACGATTTTGACATGACTCCAAATGTCTGATACATTTTCAGTATTTTAATTGAGCAGAAAGATTCATACCTGAGCCTGTCTTTGTTCTACCACTACCCGCATGAAAGCACATTTGAAACCACATATGCATGTATTCTTATGATAAATGTATAGCCACAATATAATTAGAACACCAGCATTGCTAATATAGCAAATCAAACTAGATGTAGCTAGAAAATAGCTGACTGATTGCATATGAACAGTTTTATTTTAATTGTATAATTACTTTATCAGCGCTTTCTCTTATTTTTCAGTCCCATTTCTATGGTTTTGTTTTTTGCTTCTGTGTCTCATTTTATGTTATATTTAACTTTACTGACACAACCTCAACCAGAAAACATAATGTTTAGAACATTTCAGAAAGTCTATGCATGATGTCTCCATTAAATAACATTACGAAAACTTCTCCCATTTCAGGCAGTCTATTTTTTTATAAAATGTTTGCTTTTATTTGTCTCCTATAGTGTAAAATTATAACCATCTGATTGGATGCACAGTGTAGGTACAATTTTAGCATTTTTGAAATAGCATGGTACATGTTGTACAGTGATTGTCATGCTTTTGCTAAACCTTTTTGTTAATCATTTTCTGTTTGATACTTCATTTCCAAAGTGGAAGCTTTATTATTTTCAAAATTGACTTGTTTCTGGTAACTTTACAATAACAGATCCACTTGAATATTATGAATCATTGCAGTAGGCTGTGATTTGTTTCACTATCATTAGGTGAATAATTGACTATGTCTTAAAAAGTATTCTTTCACTTGTATCCATAAAAAGTTACCCAACATACCTTTCATCTAAAGCATGTCTCTTTAACCCCTTACCGTCACAACCAGTTTTGATTTTCCTGACAGAGCCCAATTTTTTAAATCTGTCATGTGACACTTTATGTGAGAATAACTTTTTGACACTTGTACCTATCCATGTGATTCAGAGTTTTCTCACGACACATTGTGCTTTTAAGTTAGTAAGTAATTATGGTTAAACAATCCTTGCTTTTTAAAAATATCAAAATATTGTGAAAAATTTTAAAAATTTGCCTTTTTCAAACTTCAAAAATTTCTGCTTGTAAGACAGATTTTCCAATCAATTTTTCACATTTTCAAGAAAATTTGCAATATAAATTTTTTTAGGTACCAGTCAATTTCTGACGTGGCTTTGAGGGGCCTGTATTCTAGATACTTCCATCTCATCTAGGAAACTACACCCCTTAAAGTATTTACAACAGTGTTTAGGAAGTTTGTTAACCCTTTAGGCATTTCATAGAAACTGAAGCAAAGTGGAGGTAAAATTTCATTTTTTTTTTGCAGATTTTCAGTTTTTATCCATTATTCATAGTAACATAGTAGATGAGACCAGGGAAATGCAACTTAATATTAATTCCCCAGATTCTGCCATTTTCAGAGATATCCTAAATGTGGCCCTAGTGCACTATTTGGTTCAGCCACAAGCCTCAGAGAAGAAGGAGCACCTCCCAGACTTTGGGGTCTTAATTTCAATACGATTTTGTTAGGCACAATATCAGTTGCTAAAACTTAATAAACACCCCATATTAGAAACTACACTCTTAAGGAATATATCCAGGGGTGTAGTGAGTATATCGACACCACAGGTGTTTAACAAATTTCTTTTAGCATTAGGCTGCAAAAAAAAAAAAAAAATTCCCAACAATCTGCAATTTTATCTGAAAATGTTTAATCTTTATGAGGAATCCTGAGAAAAAAGCATGCCAAATTTTGTTACGCAATTTCTTCCAAGCTCGGTATTGCCCTATATGTGGGTGTAAACTGCTGTTTGGGTACATGGCAGGGTGTACAAGGGAGGGAAGTCACCCCATTTTGGATTCAACACCCCTCATGGATCTCATCTAGGGGTGTATTGTGCGTTTTGGGCACACAGGTGTTCCATAATTTTTTTACCATTGGGCCATGAAGATGGGAAGGCGGGGAATGCAGTTCCGCCATGGTTTTTTACAGCTTCAATTTTACAGCATTCGCCATGCGGTATAAATGACAGGATAACTTTACGATGCCGGTCGGTACAATTACAATTATATAAATTTTATATAATTTTTTTTGTTTTATTACTTTTACACAATAGAAATGCGTTTATAAAAAATTTTTTTTTTGTGTCTATATAATCTGATAGCCAACTTTATTTTTCTGTATACGGAGCTGATTATGGGCTTTGTTTTTGCGGGATGAGTTTACATTTTTATTGGTAACATTATGGGGTGCATTTAATGCTTTGATCACTTTTTAATAAGCTTTTTGTGAGGCATTTTGAACACAATACACCAATCCTGATAGTGTATTTTATTTTTAATAGTGGTCACCGTGCAGTATAAATTACATGCTAGATTTACTCAGCAGGTCAATTTGATTACAGCGATACCCAATCTCTATTATTTTTAGGTTTTACTGCTTTTTCACAATAAAAACACTTTTATTCAAAAAGGAAAATCGTTTTTTTTTCATTGCCTAGTCTGGAGGGCTAACTTTTTTATGTTTCTGTGTACAGAGCGGTGTAGGTGCTTGTTTTTTGCGGGATGAGTGACTTTTTATGCTTATCATTTTTGGGGGGACAAGGCCTTTCGAATGGTTTCAAATCCCCTTTGTAAAAGGCATGGTAATGAAAATACGGCAATCCTAGTAGTGCTTTTTAACTTTATTTTTAACAGTGCTCACTTTACAGTATACATGACAAGTTAGCTTTACTCCCTGGGTTTAGAGGATTATGACGATACCCAATTTTATATATATATATAATATATATATATATATTATATATATATATATATATATATATATAATGAAAAAGACAGCACCACTATAAAATTTTAAATTGCAAATATCGGGTGCAAGCAGAAATGTCCACGTTACAGACATCTTTCCATGTAATCTATTCACCAAGCCTTCATGTATTATTAATAGGACCTATACACGATTGTTCACTTTTTTTGACACATGCAAAAATGTTTGTATTTGTAATATTATGGATATTGGTTATTAACACTTTATGCACATTGTATGTATATATTTTACACTTAATTATACACTGTATTATGCAAATTAAGATTGAATATTCACGAGCACTTTCCTATATAAATGCAATGTTATCCACCCATTATTTGCTTGAAAAAGGCTCTTGCATGAGCCGAAACGTCGTCTGGCATGGAATAAAGCACTATCTTGTTTTTTTCACCAAAGTTTCTGTGAGTGCAGCGGTTTTTCCTTTTCCTTTATATATATATATATATATATATATATATATATATATATATATATATATATATATATATATATATGTTGAAGTGCTTAAAAAAAATATAGTTTTATTGTGCAAAACAATATTTATACATTACGATATTCTGATAGCCATAACTTTATTTTTCTGCATACAGAGCTATGTAAGGACTTTTTTTGTGAGGGTTGAACTGAACTTTTAATTGGTACCACTTAAGCGTTTGTATGAGTTTTGATCGCTTTTTATTCCATCTAATGTGCTGCAGGATGAAAAAAAATCACAATTCTGTGATTTCATTTATTTATTTATTTTTACAGCGTTCACCATGTGGATTAATTAACATGACAGATTCATAGGGTAGGTTGTTACACGTGCGGCAATACCAAATATGATTATTTTTTTTTTATCTTTTTTGGGGCAATTGGCATTTGTAAAGGGGAAAAGGGCAGTGCACATGTCTTTTATTTTTTTCGTTTTACTTTTTTTTTGGCCCTTTTCGCCATAGAGGATTTGTATCAGTGATCTTCAGATCAATGACACAGTAGAGATCAGTACAGAGCAGAACTGCTCTGTGCTGGTCTCTATGGCCACTGTCAGTCACCATGCCCAGCAATACCCACAATGCATTGCGGGCATGGTGACGTTACAGACAGCTCGGATGCTTCATAAAGCTCCGGGTGTCGAGACGGGACAGCAGCGGCGTCCCCCATGCTGCCCACTGTTTAAGATAAGGGGGGCGAATTGATTCTAAGAGGGGAATTCGTTTAAAATTTTTCGGAAAATTTCGGTTTTTGCACGAATCCCCGTTTATGGTGCTTTTTCGCGGGAAGAAGGTCTTTTTTTTGAAAAATGGCGGGAAGCCATGGCGTTACAGGGGCAAAAAACTTGGAGGAAGAAAGGGGGCCCCTTAATGAATGTGCAGACATGAAACCAATCAGGACCCAAAGGGATTCTGTGAGTCACGCCTATAATAAGGACGACACCTGCTCCTCACGTCCTCTCGTTGTGTCTCTGGCATAACAGCGTCCCCCGCTGCTGCTGCTACACGATTCTTATTTTATTTCTCCTGTTGATTAGGGAATTTTAAAAATTTAAAAATCCATCAATCCCGATAGTGTTGTATTGGGAATAGAAATACAGACCGCTTTTTCTGCGCATTATTTCAATTTCTCCGTTGTATTAGGGGTTTTAAATTCAAATAATCCACTCAATCCTGACAGTGTTGTATTGGGATAGAAATACAGACCGCTTTTTCTGTGCCATTATTTCAATTTCTCCTGTTGTATTATTAGTTAATTTCAGATTCTGGAAAACCTCTATCCTGTTAGTGTTGTACTTGGAGTGAAATACAGGGTGTGTATTTACCAGATCTTCATTAAACAGAGTCTGTAAATTTTTGATCAGACAGTATGTCAGACAGAGAGGTGGCAGGCTCTTCACATGCGAGTGGCAGTGGCACAAACGTTCCTGGAGCAGGTACAGGTCACAGCACAGTAAGGGGACATTGCAGCAGGAGTCACTCGGTGAGGCCAGAACTGCCGGTGTCATCTAGCGGCCGTGTGTTAACCAGCAACCCAAGGGTTCTTGATTGGTTGACTAGGTCATCCACTTCATTCCAGATGACATCTGACAACCCCAGCCAAGAGTCGGTGGGAACGTCGGACACAACCCTTAGTTGGCATGGCCCGGGAGTGGGTCAGCGGCCCTAACCTGTCCTCAACCCGCCTCTGTGCCGTCTGGTTCCCTCAGCCAGAGATCTACTATGTGGTCTGGGCTCAGCGCCACTATACTGCGAGGACGAACTCTTTGTGGACAGTCAGCAGCTACTTGGCAGCGAAGAGGTGGGGCAGAAATCCCCTGCTTCTTGCAGTAGGCGGGAAAGTAGTGATATGGAGTGTGGCACGGTAGGTTATGTTGCAAGCAGTCAGGCTCTGCATAGTGAGACCGTAGAGGAGAATAGCAGTGACGGGCAAACATAAATCAATGACGATGTAGCCGATCGTACTTGGGAGCCGGGTGAAGCAAGGACTTCATCATCAACGTCGGGAGAAGGGGGTGTCAGCTTGCGCGTCAGGCAACAGCGCAGCCAGAAAGTCAGTAGTGTGGCCGGGAGTCAGCAGGGTCAGCAGAGTGGCAGCAGTGTGAGGTCGGTAACCAAACGACCACGGGGTAGAAAACCCGCTTAGCAGGTCCAAGAAAGTAGCAGCACAGGGGCTCAGCGAGGCAGCAGCGTTAGTAGTGACAGTGCGGAGCCCTGGTGGTAAAATCACCTACTCGGCGGTGTGGCAGATATTTGCTAAGACACCAGAGGAGCCGAACATGTGTATATGTAGAATTTGTGTGCAGAATTTGTGGGCAGAAAGTGAAGCGTGGCCAGGGAGCTAACGTTGGTACCACGGCCCTGTGTCAACACATGCAGCGTCACCATCCAGTGGCCTGGAAGAAACGTGTCTCAGATGTGGTGGTCCATCCTGCTGCCGCAGCAACACCTACTGGCACGCGTGCCATTTCAGCCAGTCAAGGCCGCACCACCTCTGCCGAAGAGAGCTGTTTCTCTTTGCCATCATCTCCCGGTCCAAATGCTCCTGCTCCTCGCTACTCATGGCGCCAGCAGTCGTTTAATGAGGTGATTGCCAAGAGACAACAGTATGCGTCCAACCATACTAAGGGGCAGAAGCTGACCATGCTCCTGTCCAAGTTGTTGGTACTGCAGTCCCTCCCTTTCCAAGTGGTGGACTCTGCACCGTTCAGAGAACTAATGGCTTGTGCCGAGCTGAGGTGGAGAGTCCTAAGCTGTAATTTCTTTTCCAAAAAGGCAGTACCAGCCCTTCACAAATATGTAGAACAGAAGGTGGGCCAGTCCTTGAGCCTATCGGTTTCTTCCAAGGTCCATGGCTGCGTAGACGTGTGGAGCTGTGACTACGGTCAGGGACAGTACATGTTCTTTACGGCTCACTAGGTGAATGTGCTTCCTGCCCGGCCACACCAACAACTTGGACAGGAGACACCACTTTCTTCTCCACGTTGTCAAACTGCTGCTCCTGCACCAATATCCGCCTCCTCCTCCGCCACCACCTCAGCCTCCATAAGTGCTAGTCCATCATACCACATGTGTAGGGCACAGCGGTGTCACGCAGTTCTACACCTGACTTGCCTCGGCGAACAAAGACACACAGGGGAGAAACTGCTCCGCGTCATGCAGCAAGAAATCAATGTGTGACTTACTCCGCGCCAACTGCAAATTGAAACCATGGTGACGGACAATGGGAGTAACATGGTGTCTGCGCTGCACCGAGGAGGAATGGTCCATGCGCCTTGCATGGCGCACGTGTTCAATCTGGTTGTTAAAAAGTTCCTGAAGTCTTCCACCAATCTTAAAGACATTCTAAATATGGGCAGGAAACTGTGCATGCACTTCATCCATTCCTACAAAGCCAGGCACACCCTCCATGAGCTGCAGCGGCAGAATGGCCTCCCCCAACACACGCTGATAGTGATGTTTCTACCCGTTGGAATTCCAGCCTGCACATGTTAGACCGACTGAACAGAGAAAGACCATTAACCATTTTTTGATGATCCAAGCGGACAGCAGTACTCCCCTGTGTAACTTTGATGCCAGCCAGTGACAGTTCATGCGTGACACCTGTCGTTTGCTGAGGCCGTTTGAGGAAGCAACGATATTTGTCAGTCGCCAGGACTACGGGATGAATAACGTCATTCCACTGCTTCATGTCCTGGAACAGATGCTGAAAAATCTGTCTGGACAGGGGACTGGAGATGTGGCGACTACATCTCGCAGCCACATAAGTCTGGTGGGGGCTGAAGTGGAGGAGGAGGAGGACGTTGGAGCACAAGCAGTGTCTGGTGAAATGAGTGGTTTTTCTACCCAGGTGACAGGAGAGGAGGAGCAGGAGCAGTCGGAGGAGGTAGATGGAGATGAGGAAAATGAGGCAGATGACCCCCAAGCACTGTGGCAGTATACAGTGGAGATGGAGGCAGGGAGTCCCTCGGAGTCACTTGTGCAGATGGCCTTGCTGATTTGCCTTGCTAGTGACAGCCGAATTGTCACCATCCAGCAGAGGGATGACTTCTGGCTCTCCACCCTCTTGGACCCTCGCTACCAGTCCAAAATGGGAGCCTTTTTTCCAGCCGCTGAGAGGGAGGACAAACTCAAGTACTATTGAGAAATCCTCCCTAGTCAGTTGGCCGCTGCCTATGTGCGGCATGGTCCATCCTCTGACAGGTGTGACCGGGGGGTTCCTCACCACTCATGTACCACTGCCACGGCTGCTGTGGGAAAGTGGGGGGGTAGGAGCAGTACCAGCTCCATTAGCAGTAACCTAAGTCTGGAGTCGTTGATAAGCAGCTTCCTTCACCCGCCGAGTGAGAAGGGAACCTCACCAGCAGCAGCAGCAGCAGCAGCCGCAGCAGCAGCAGGACCTGGAGCAGACCCTGAACCAGCAGGTGGTGGCCTACTTGTACAGCACTCTGCCACCCCAGATAGAGGATCCGCTGGACTACTGGACAGCCAAACTGAATGAGTGGCCGCAACTTGCCAAGTTTGCACTGGAGAAGCTGTCGTGTCCGGCCAGTAGTGTGACATCAGAGCCGGTGTTCAGTGCGGCGGGGGCCATAGTTACCCCGAGCAGAACTCGCTTGTCAACCCAAAATGTAGAGAGACTGACCTTTGTCAAGATGAATCAGGCGTGGATCGGCCAGGATTTCCACACACCAATGCCTTAGGCATCATATTACATCAGCCATGACGCCTCCCCAAAACTTTGAGAAATGAGTCTGGATTCTAACTACCTACCTCAGCCACTATTTTGATGCTGCCACCCTCCTGA
The DNA here is from genome assembly GCA_025379985.1 of Phyllomedusa bahiana. Lineage (NCBI taxonomy): Eukaryota > Metazoa > Chordata > Amphibia > Anura > Hylidae > Phyllomedusa > Phyllomedusa bahiana. The sequence continues at coordinate 66,810 of JAODAL010003658.1, forward strand.
TGCCACACATCTGCTGCCAGTTGCTCCATCTGCCTCCCATCATCTTTACAAGGGACTGGTATTGCCACCCACCTGCACACTCTGTCATTGTGCCACTCTCTGACCTTATGCTGCTGCTGCTGCTGCCGTCACCTCCACACTGTGTCATTGTGCCACTCTATGACCCCATGCTGCTGCTGCTGCTGCCACCACCTCCACACTGTGTCATTGTGCCACTCTATGACCTCATGCTGCTGCTGTTGCTGCCGTCATCTCCACACTGTGTCATTGTGCCAATCTGTGGGCTCCTGATGTTGCTGCCACCTCCAGATTTTGTTATTGTGCCACTCTCTGACCTCATGCTGCTGCTGTTGCTGCTGCCGTCACCTCCACACTCTGTCATTGTGCCACTCTGTGGCCTACTCCTGTTTTTTGCCACCTCCAGAATTTGTCATTGTCCCACTCTCTGACCTCATGCTGCTGCTGCTATTGATGCCGTCAACTCCACACTGTGTCATTGTGCCAATCTGTGACCTCATGCTGCCGCTGTTGCTGTTGTCACCCCCGCACTGTGTCATTGTGCCACTCTATGACCTCATGCTGCTGCTGTTGCTGCTGCCGTCACCTCCACACTCTGTCATTGTGCCACTCTATGGCCTACTCCTGTTTTTGCCACCTCCAGAATTTGTCATTGTGCCACTCTTTGACCTCATGCTGCTGCTGTTAATGCCGTCACCTCAACACTGTGTCATTGTGCCACTTTGTGGGCTCCTGATGTTGCTGCCACCTCCAGAATTTGTCATTGTGCCACTCTGTGGCCTATTCATGCTGCTGCCAAGTGACCGCTGTCTCAATGGAACACCCTGTGGTTTCCTAATGCTGTTTACACACTCACTACTCTATGACGTTTCCCCTATGTTTAGTTTTTCCCTTCTTTTCATTTTTCAGAAGGAATGAAAAGCATCAGGATTGATAGCCAAAAGCAGGAGTGGATACAGAACACAGAAGACATGCAAATATCCCATTTACTGGTCATCTCTATTTTGGATCAACTCCTGTTTGTTTTCGGCCTTAGCAATACTGATGTATTATTGACCAATTGAAAACGGACACTGACGAATGAAAGGATGGGCAAAATGATCAGAGATGTCAACGCAAAATTACTGCCGACACCCTCTCCACTCATTCGGGGGCCTCTACATGTATCAACGTTTAACAGAACAGGTTCTGTCATATATTGTGACGGTTTAAAGCTCTGGCCCCATGTAGTGACCCCTGCTGTGACGTCCCCTTACTGTGCTAAGGCCTGTGCCGGCTACAGTAACCTTCGACTGTGTTCTTTGACGCTATCGTAGGACCTTAGCCCTCAGCTTTTTTTTTCCAGCTGGCGCTGCCATGACTTTATCAGGCTGCATTCCCGTTTCAGTTTTTTGGTCAGTTTTGCCACCATAAGTGGCCAGGGAATTTTAGAGTGAAGCAATTCTAATAGCGGCGGCAGTCATATGCGTGTCATACTAAAACACAGCATTGTATGAAGACCAAACCAAGCTCCCTCTGCATATTTGAGCATGGCAAAACATTCTACAGCACCCTACAGGCTCTCTGCAGCCAGGAAATAGCTGTTTTTTAAAGTGATTTGTCGCAAATTAATTCGGGTCGTAATGAATTTTGTCGGAAAATTCGGCAAACTCGGCGAATCGAATTTTTGAGAAATTCGCCCATCTCTAATTACAGAAAGAAGGAGCTCGCTGTGACTTAGCTGTGGTGATGCTGTTAGATCGCGACAGCTAAAGGTTAGTCACCCGCAGCCGGAGCTCACTCCGGCCGCGGGTATGTGGCATGAGACTTGCGGCAATATACGATTGGTCCCATGTCGCAGTTCCCGCTAGGATGTACCGGCGTGGCCTATGACGGGAAGGGGTTAATGATATATACAAAAAGATTTTGATGGTTTGGTGCTCTAAATAAGTCTTTTAAATAGTTCCTGTATAAAAAATTTACATTTTTAAATGGAAAGTCCTATGAATGAATTGTAATTCAGTTAGATCAAGGTGAATCTTATGACAACGCATACTGACCTCAGATGCCACAATAATCCATGTTTTCTTTGTCGATCCATATGACATGAAGGTCCCTGCACACCTCTCCCCTGGTGGTTGTACCACTACTGGTATCATGGTTCCCGGGCACTTTGGAGTTTGCACATGCTGGTACCAGATGAGTTAAATGGCCGGTGCTGTCAGTGCTGTGCCCTGTCTGCATACATTGGTATATATGAAAGGGACAATCAATGTATGCTCATTGGCAGAATATACTAGTATTAATTAATCTCCTATCCAAAATTGGAGGCATAATATTGTTGCTGGGAATGGAGTTATTCCTTGGACATGATTTGTCTGCTTTCCTCATGTTAAATACATTATATGTCTAACTTGTATTTGTAGGGTAAAACACCAAAAAGAGCACCAACTGGCATACTCGCAAGTCTCTCTTTAGAAGTGTCCTGACTGCTGCTGCAGCCATCCACTGTGTTCTTCAAAATTTCCTCATGCTCTCTTTAGTGCTTTATTTAACCCCTTAAATCCCAGACCTGAAAGGTACTTAATGACCAGTACATTTTCTTTAGTTTTTGCCTCCTTGCATAGCTTTTTTATTTTATCAATAATGCAGTTATATGAGGCTTTGTTTTATGCGGGAGAAGTTGTAGTTTTTGGGGGAATAGTTTAAGTTCACTTACAAATTATTGCAGAATCTTTTTTAAATTATGTTACACCATTCACTCACATTTCTCACTTAATAACCTGTTAGCTTAATTCTACAGGTTATTACTGTTGTGTGGATACCTAATATGTGTAGGGGTGTTTTTTGTATGTAATGTAGGCACAATTATTTATTTATTTATTTTTTTTAACTATTTGACTTTTTTTAACTATTTGACTTTTTTTTACACTTTTATGTGTTAACATATTTGTATATGCTAATATATTAGACACAGGCTGCAGTCAGGGCAGCACACAGTCTGCCCTGACTGCAGGATTGTTACACAGTCAGCCCTGAAGGCTACTCTAGGCTCACTGTTCAGATATTCCCCGGGCTCTGTTGGATCACTTGGAGTCCCGATCACCCGACAAAGCAGGGGAACGTTCTTTGATTATGCCAAGACCACGAACAGTGGCAATCAAAGGGTTAAGCGCCTTACAAAGGCTGCTCCAGGAACAGAGTTGTTAAGTACAGCTCTGTTCCTAGCTCAGCTGCAGCGGTGGGAGCCGCAAAACCCCTATTCTGCAGCACTGCCAGAAGACTGTGCTACAGAATAATGACCTACAATGCCTGCCGTCAAAAGACAGTGGGCAGTCGTTAAGGAGTTAACAAACTAATACATTAGTTATAGGCTATGGCAGCTGCCCAGCATGCATCCAAATCGATAACTTGCAGATGTGCTGGCCTGCTGGTCAACGATTTGTAAATCTGTGTGCTGCAGTACCGCTACAATTATCTACCATCTCCTTCCACACACTGACCTCCTAACTGCATCCAGGGTATATTTCCCCTTACATCACCTCCCACTCTCTATATGTATCGAGACCAAGTATCAAGTAAGGTACGATGTCACATACATAATGGTGCTGGGGTGTGTAGTGTGCTGACTGCAAAATGTTACAATATTGTATATATTTGGCTGGGTGCAGGGAGGAGTCAGATTCAGTCTGGGTGAGAGCTTCATGGAATAAAGCAAGCAGCCTAAAGTCTGTCCTGTGTTCATACACTACATTTGGCGACAAGAATGGCGAGATTCCTGGATTTACCAGCTATGGGACCTTTTGATGTGTCTGGAGACCACACTAGTCTGTCACAGCGCTGGGACAAGTGGAAAAAGGGATTCCAGTTCTATGTTACAGCCACAGGAGTGACTGCACCTGCTCAGAAGAGAGCCATGCTGCTGCATCTAGCTGGGCCAGAAGTCCAGGACATCTTTGAAACCCTGGGAGAAACAGGGGAAGATTCAGATTATGAGACAGCAATGAACAGACTGAGTGAGTACTTTGAGCCAAAGAAAAATATTCCATATGAAAGATATCAGTTTAGACAAGCTGTACAAGAAGTGGGAGAAACTATTGACAGTTATGTGACCAGACTGAAATATCTTGCAAAGTCCTGTGATTTTGGGACTGTAACAGAGGAGATAATCAGAGATCAGGTTATTGAGAAATGTAGCTCTGCTCACCTCAGAAGAAGGTTATTGAGAGAACCAAGTCTCACACTGGTTAATCTGCAAGAGATTGCAAGAGCTATTGAAGTGTCTGAGCTACAGGCCCTGCACATTGAAAACAAAGAGACTGCGTCAGTCAATGCAATGTCCAAACCTACCTATGAGAATAGGAACACCAGGAATACAAAAGAAAGGATTGTCTCTGTAACCTGTAGTAAATGTGGCAGAGCAGGCCACAGAAGTCAGAATTGTGCTGTGGTACAGGATAAAACATGCTTTATTTGTGGACAGATGGGGCATTTTGCGGCTGTGTGTAGAAATGCAACCACAGGAAATAAAACCAAACGGTTACATGCAAAAGTAAATGTCATAGCTGCAGATAAAGAATCTGACTCTGATTGTGAATATATATACTCTTTGAGCTCACAGCAAGCTGGGACAATACCCATTAAGATTGGTGATACAGACTTCACAGTACTGATTGATTCTGGAGCTACCTGCAATGTTATGGACTTAGCTTCTTGGAACAAACTAAAACGCAGAGAAAATCACCTTAAATTATGCAGCACCAATAAACGGATTTACACGTATGGCTCTAGTATTCCACACAACAAAGGGGCAATTTCACACTCTTTAAAATCAGGGGTAACCCACTGGGGACTGAATTCTATTTTTTGGGTGGCACGGATCCCCTCGCAACCGCAAAAAACTGAAAAGGAACTAGGCATCAAAAAATTGGACTTGATGCAGCAGTGCAAAATGGAACAGTTTCCCCCTCATTTCTTTTTAAAGGGGAATTTAAACTTGTTTCCCTGGGTTGGGAAATTAAAAGATTTTCAGTTACAGCTTCACATTGACCCACATGAAAACCTATTGCACAACCAATGCTACCCTCCTTATACAAATCACCTGTGGAGAACAAGCTCGAACTACTGGAACTTGATATCTTTGAACCATGAAGGGACCACCCCCTCGGTATCTCCTTAGTTTTGTCCCAAAAGGGGAACTGATATTCAATCTGGTGGAAAGAACGTTTAACCAAGCTGAAACTCAAAAACCAAAGACAACCAATACCCACAATTAAGATTTCACATGAATAAAATGGGGAAGTGTTTTTTAAAAAATTTGGATTTGAAATGGGGTTATCATAAAATTGAATTGACCCAGCACTAAATCTTTACAACATTCGCAACCAAAAAATCTTTTTAGGTACAAGAGACTGATGTTTTGGTACCCTCAGCACCTAGGCCAACAACATGTATTCAGCAAGTGTTACGGGGGTGTGCAGGCACACATAATATTTCTATGATAAAATTTGGGTTGGGGAGCAAACACACAGGAGCACACAACGCCCGGGCGTGCTGAAACCTTACTGGTAAAAGGGTTTGACTTTAAATGAAATAAGTAAAATTTTCAAATGAAAAAATGACTTCATGGCCAGGGCTGCTACAAAGGTTTGGGTTTTCCGCTGGTCTGATCCAAAAACCCCTAAAACCCCTTCAAAGTGCGAGTTTTTTTGGGGTTAAATTCGTACAAATTTTCCAGATAGGGACTGACAGCGAACCCCTGAGACAGTTAACCCGAAAAACACCCCCTTGGAAGGGGGGGTTTTTCGAACAAAATTTGTTTTTAAATAAAACTTAAGAAGCGCCCCCGGGGCCACAACTTCCTATTTCAATCCTATTTCACAAACTCAATTTTTTGGAGCCAGCCCGTGGCCCATTAGAAAAAAAGGGAAACGATCCCTTACTGATGTAAAAGACGGAAATTCTCAGACGAGAAAGGGGCTTTGGCTATTTTTGGGATGTAAAAGGGGTTCCACACCTATCCCTATACTTGATTTTGAAATTGTAACAGATCAAAACCACTGGGGTGAATTTCCCTTGATCAAAACCCACACCAAATTGAGAAGGGTTCTTCGCTGACCAAAAACCGATTTAAAGTGCAATACGGGCCGGACCTACTAATGCAGGGGAAGTTGGACGCTGGGCTTTCCAGATTGTCCCAGCTTTCACACCATGTCATAACTAGCAGAAGAGCACAACGTTTTGTTTTGCAAAGCCAACCCCCAACATTGACACCAGGGGGGGAACAATGTACAGTAGACCCAGAATTAAACATTTTGAAAAAGGTATCAACAGAACGGGAAAGATTGTGCCCCCCGGGATATCAAACAGAACGAGTTTACGGACAATATTCACGGGAAATCGTATTTATGCCTAAAAAATTAAAAAACAAACTTTAACTTCTCAGGGCCACCTAGTTTTTGTGCGAACCAAAACAACGATTACGCAGAAAGTTTGGGGGCCAGGAATCGACAAGGATTTGGGAACAAAGGTTTCTTCATTCGACCCGTCAACTGGGGGGCAGCAAACCAAACCAACCAGTAACACAACTTTTTTTCCAAGGGCCATGGGGAAAATCGCTATTGATCTGTGGACATCCCCTCTGGAAAACCCTCTCTTTTCGTTGGGACATTATTTTAAAGGGGAAGAGGTCGTAATTCCACTAAAAACAACGCAAACAGTAATTGAGGGGTTGGAGCGCATCTTTGCTTTTCATTGGGTTTCCTAACGAATTTTGGGGCGATAATGGCCCAGTTCATTTCCAGAATTCCAGGATTACTCAAAACTAATTGATTGAACACCGTCGTACAACCCTACTAGCCACAACAACGGGAAAAGGAACCCAGAACCCCAAAACGTTAAAGTTTTAAAGGATTGACATTTTTGAGAGAAGGGACTGGAAAAAAAAAAACTATGGCTTTTTTTTGGTTTATCGAACCACCCCCCACACAAACTGGATGGTCCTGCTGAGCTTCTTTGGGCACAAAATTTAGGACAAAAAAAACCAATTTGGACCTTCTCCACAGTTTTGGCAAATTCCGGGGAAAATTTAAGAGAAAGGAAAATCCGAGCCGAACGATACCAAACCATCGAGCCACTGTCAAACTATTGCTTAAACAAAAAAATTTAAGGTTTTTTCTTCAGGAAAAGACGTTCCCAACAAACGCCCAATTTTTTTTAGCCTTTACTTTAAGAAGAAAGAGGAAACCCGTGGTGCAAGGATTTTGGGTGGGAATACAAAGTGCGGAATTCATCCTTTTTGAAGAATTTGTTGATTCGGGGAAAACCAAGTATTAGGACTTGGGGCCCGCAAAAATTAATGACTTTTAAATATTCTGACACCAACCCCAACCATCCACCTCAAAATTGCCAAGAGCAAAGCGAGCAATAAATCCACCGGCTTCCTCAAAGACTATGAGTATTGACAGGAGTTTACAGTGTTTGGTGTTTTTTTCCTTAATCATATTTTCATACTTTTTAACTATTTTTTTTAGGATTTTTTGTTCATGTTATTGCTTTCCAAGGAGAAGAGGGATTTAGTTCGACTGAAAAGTTACAATAAATAAATCGGTGGTGCAGGGAGGAGTCAGATTAGTCTGATTGAGACTTCATGGAATAAAGCAAGCATCCAAAGTCTGTCCTTTTTTAAAACCCCAACAGGGTCCCTGGGGAAGGACACTAACCGGGTGTAAAAAAAAAGAAAATTCAAGCACACCAAAATTTTTCGCAGAAATAACATGGGGAAAAATAAGATTTGATAAAACGGTGTTTTTTGCAAGTTTTTCCACCAAAATTTTTTTTCATAGACACTTAAATTTTAGAAGAATCTAAAAAAAAAATCCTGAAATCACATTGTATGATTTTTCAAAAATTTTTTTGCGGTTTAGCATAAAAAAGTTTTTGATACAATAAAAAAGGGAACATTTTGGTACAAAAACCCTTTTGTTTCAATTCTGGAATCAACTTTCCTGAGTTCTTAACCAAGTTTGCACAAAAGCAGCAGGGATTTTGGCCCCCCTTCTCCATAGTTATGTTTCGGTGTCCCAAAAAAGATTTTAAATTGGGTTCAGGATTTAGACCACTAGCCCAAATCCGGCCCTTTGAAAGGCTTCTTACGTAGCCATTTCTTAGTTGCCATTGCTGTGTTTTGGGTCATTATCCTGCTGGAAGACCAAGCCATCACCAATCCAGACTCCGCTTTTCTTCATAAAGTAGCAGAATTTTATCTCTAAAGAGATTGTCTTTGTCAGTACTCCAGTAAAGGTAAATGGCATGTTATAAAGTGGAGGTCCCCCTTCCTTTAAATCTAGGGTTTTTTAAATCCCCTGAAACAAAAAAAAAGAAAGAAATTCCTCCCCTCACAACAAATGAAAAGGTTTTCTTATGAAAGAAATTCCCCCGGTGCGTGAAAGCTTTAATTTATCTTACTCCTCAGAAGAACTTTCCACCTGCTAAGGACCCTGGGCTAATGTCATTATAAACCCCAAAATGCGGGATTCAAAACCTCTCAGGCTTGAATAAAAAAGGACCTTTCCCCTACTGTTATTGGTTGCCATAGCAACTCTACCGCCCCAAAGCAAACGTTTTCCCTGCCCAGTTTGAAGAAACGGGTTTTAAAGTAAACTAAAGGGAAAACGCAATATTTTAGAATTCTTCACTATAGAAGTAATGGAAAGTTTGTAGGGCTGATCCAAAAGGGGCGGATTTTAATAAGATCATTTATATGGTTGCCATAGCAACTCTACCGCCCAATGCAGGAAGCTGTTTTCCATGCCCAGTTTGAAGAACGGATTTGAAAGTAATACTAAAGTGTGAAAACTGCAATATTTTAGAATTACGTTCTACTATAGATAGTATCATGGAAAGTTGTGTAGGGGCTGATGCAAATGGACGTGAGTTTACGTAATAATGATCATGCAAACTCTAAAAACAGGTTTTCCGATTGCCCGGGGGGCTTACCTAACAGCCCGGAGAGAAAGCTGGGGGGATCTGTAACGGGCAAATGACCACCGTGCCCCTTGGGAAGGGTGGACAAGTGATGACAAAGCCATGGAGACCAGTAAATAGTAGTTCCCCATGGTGAAAAGTTGGAAAAAAAAGTGAAAAAAAAATAAAATGCAAAGACAAAAAATAAAATAAAAACATGTACACTGGCCTTACCCCTTTACAAATGCCAGACGCCCTAATAAAGATAAAAAATAAATAAAGTACACATAGTTGGTATCCCTGCCCTATAACACTGTCACATTATTTAACCCACATGATGAACACTGTAAAAATATAAAAAAATAAGTCCAAAAATTGTGATTTCCATTTATCCATAAATACACCTTCTTAAGGCAATTTCTCGTTATTAAACTTTCTTATTTTAATTTTTAAAACAATGCAAACAACTCTTTAAAAAAAGGGTATGGGTCATACATTCAAACACTGTTCACATAACCTGCGTTAATGAAGCTCGTGCGAGTCATCTGTATAGTTCATCATGAGATTTTGAAGCTCACGTGAGTCAATGTAAAAGTTTAACCAGGGGGTTGCAAAGGGCCCTTTTTTATTTACTTTTGCAAAGCGGAAACACGCATCCCAAACTCCATCGGAAATCTGGCTGCGACGTTTCGAGGGACCTCCACCTTTGTCAAGCACACCTGAGGTACTAGCAAGGCTTCCTTTTATAGCCTTCAACCTATGTGATACATTTTACATGATCGCAAGTACGCGATTTCGCTAACATTAAATGCTTACTGACATACCAAAATACCTACAAATATAAACTTCACTACAGGATACAAAACATTATTTTGCATTACATAATACAATACATAGGGTACAATGTGCAGCATATCACGAAAAACATTTAGATCAAAATGTTTTTAGATCTTATACGAAACATGAGTTAAAACAACCTGATTCACTCAAGGCTCTACAATTAACTGACTAGGTACATACCAACTAGTCTAGTGATGCGGTGCACCCATTTCCTATGTCTTAAAAGCATATTCTTGACCTAACTTGCAGGTACTTCTAACCTCAGTACAATCCCAAAATGACCTGAAATTCACAGAAAGGCATCCCAATTACATTCTTCATTTAACCCGATAGGGGAAAGTGATTGTAGTCGTGTGATCCAGTATACTTCTCTCTGTAAAATCCGTATTTTAACTTGCTCTCAATCAGCCGTCTCTATATGTCCTAAGACACACCACTTCAGCTCACTAACGTTATGTCTGTTTTACAAAAAATGCCTGGCTACCGACATGTCTCCAAATTTTTTATTTGCCACTTTCTCCTCTTTAACCTGTTCCTTACTACTCCTAAAAAATCTCATTTGTGAACGATGTTCATTAATCCTAATTTTCACTTGGCGAGTTGTTTGCCCCACATAAACCTTGCCACAGGGGCATTTGAACATGTATACTATGTCTGTAGAGCTACACATGAAATACCCTATGCATTGAATAGAAAACCCTTTTGTGGGATGTGAGATACTCCTTGCATTATTTACTTCAACCTGCCGTCCAAAAAAAAGGATTTAAAAGCGATAAAAAGCCTCGTCCCCTCCATCAATGCTACCAATAAAAACGTCAACTCATCCCACAAAAAAAAAAAAAAACAAGGCCATACACAGAATAACTCTGTACACAGAAAAATAAAAAAAATTATGGCTCTTCGACTCTTGCAATGCAAAAATGTGTTTTCTGTTTTGAATAAAAATTTATTGTGTGAAAGCATTAAAACATAAAAAATACAAATTGGGTATCGCAGATATCGAACTGCTGAGTAAAGCTAGCATGCCACTTACACTGCATGGTGACCGCTGTAAAAATTTGAAAAGAAAACACTCTACCAATATTGTTGTATTTTGTTCAAAACGCCTCACAAAAACCTTAATAAAAAGCATCATAAGAACCCCAAAATGATACCAATAAAAATGTCAACTCATCCCACAAAAAGAAAGCCCTTAATCCACTCCATATAGAGAAAACCCAAAAAAGTTATGGCTATCACATTATGATGACACAAAAACGCAATTTTTTATAAAATTTGTGTTGGAAGCAGGAAAAATGGACTGATGGCCACATCCGTGCCAAGGCCCAAGAATTCCTAGCATAACATTGCTCGGAGCATCATACTGCCTTTGTCGGATTCTCCAGCAAAGCAATGCCCATGCACTGGAAAACTACAAAGCTACACTTACAGATCAGTGGCTGAGAGATACACTGAATCCATGCAGCATGCTTCTCTGGCCCATGTGCTGCATGTGAAAGATATAACAGGTGCCGGTCACTAATGAGCAAATGCTCTAGATGCCAGTTCACACCAGTATGCAAAAAGCCACAGTATAACACATAGGGAGACTGCACAAAATGCAACCATACTGATGAAATTGCCTATAGATAAGGCGATACAAAGGGTAACGCCATTCATACAGGAACACCATGCTGAGTAACAGCCAATAACGCCCATAATAGTCAAATGGGCAGCCAATGCCCATGCACCCAGCAATCCACGTAACATAAAAGATAAATTTCAAGATTAGGTCAACATCTTTCATTGCTTTATAATCCAGTTTTGATGGTCATGTCCACATTGCAAATGTCTTACCGATGCCTTTCAGATAACTCCTGATAGATTTATGGCTGGCAACATATACTGGCCACTGTATGGATTGCACTAAAAGGCTGAGAATGATGTTTTAGCAATGCAGTAAAAACTGTTTTTGTAGTTTCTATGGATTTCTTATTTGATGGAGTTTTTTTTTTTTTCCGGCCACAATCATGGCATATCCATAACATAAAATGTCTTATTTTTCAAGACTTCAAAGCGGAGGAGATAAGTTTTAGAGGTGGCTTTATATGTGTTTTATTCTCTCTAGTAATAGTTCTGAAAAAACCACCTCTGTAGCCCTCAAATAAAATACTACAATGAAAACAGAAGCCTCATATTCCTCTTCCTGGAGTACCGAGCAGCCCTCCCCCTCTCCTATTTTGATCTCTGGCAGTCCATAAAGTAGAACTAAGACCTCTCAATCAGCCATTTTGAGTATTTATAATTGAAGTGCCATAATGGTCTCAGATGTGGAAGATTTACTGTGGCGCCTGGGAGATGTACAGTATTCCAATGAGTCCATTTGGCCAGAAAATGTTGTGTACTCCTGGTGCATAGTGTGTGCACTTTGTGTGGTTTATGTATGACATAGATGTTTTGTCCTCATAATAGTATTAATGGGGGTTTCTGTACATAGGACATTAGATAGGGCATGCTGGTTTTGTTTTTATTTGTTTGGTTTTTTTTCTTAAATTTTTTTGTAACATTCTGTATAAACAAAATAACAGTATCAAATTACAATTATATGGTTGCATAAAGATGGCTATTATGACTTTGAGCAAAACAAAGCATAACCCCAAAGCATGGGGGGCCCTTTACCACTAATACTATAAAACGTAACACACTAATAAAAAACATAGTAAATTACGTACATACCCAAAAATAATTTATTGCCTCTTTAAAGTTAGCTTGTACCCACTACTAAAAAGATAAGTACATGTGGCCACAAAAATTCAAGATATGATAATACTATTATATGGGGAGGGCGATATATCACAAAAGTTTAAAAATCGGCACGGTTTTTTTGAGAAATCTAAAGAAAATCTATTACTTCGCGCCATTTTCAGTTTTTCCGTCATTTTGGGGGCCAGCCAATCACCGAGGATAAGGGGGGTTGAGGAGAATGTCCCAACTTTCCATTTTGCGGTGTATGGATCTCATTGGCGCAAAAACGTGACCTCTTTTAAATCGTGCAACTGCATTTCCAATTGAGCTCATTCTCTTTAGCACTTCACAGCAGGGACTGTCTGTCTGCTTTTAAAAAACCAATAGTTGTTTAAAGCTCTGAGAATAGTTCTTCTAAAACAAAAACCATCCACCCCCCTACAGCTTAAATAGAGTTATGTTAAAAATTTCCTTTTTTTAGTTGAGAAAATTTTAAGGATATCTACTGGCGTGTGTACCCGGGGGGGCTCCGTAGGGGAGGGGGGGGACGGGGGGTCAGCAGAGAGGCTTTGAAAGGAAGGGAAAATTTTTTGCAGCTCATTGGTTTGTGACTTGAATTAAAAAAGCATTGTTTTTTCCCACTTTTTTGGCAAGAATCCTATAGAAGTGAAATTGTCTCTTTTTTTTTACAGTTCTATTGCAACACGGGTATCTGCCCAAAAAAACCCACAAATTATCCCTATAATTTAAATATTTTTTATTGACGCCGTGCGTCTGTTCCCGCAAAGAGCCATTGTACAAAAAATTTTTTTATACATATTTCCAGTAAATTTTCCTCTTATCGGGTGGGGAAAGCCGCCTATAATCCATATAACATTTAATATCTTATTGCATCTGGCGTCTTTGGCCGAGAGCCAGTTTGTCGCAATTGTGTTAACATATTTGATAGTAAATTTACCCCGTTTCTAGTGCGAAGGCCAAAAAACCCATAAACATTAAATACTTTTATTGCAGTCCGTTCGTCTGTTTTGGAGCATAAGCTCATTTAACCCAAAAAGTTTTATACAATTTCCTGAAATTGCGCCTGTAGTCATGGGCGAAGGCCCCCCAAAAAAACCAATAAAATTTAAAACTCTATTGACTCCTTTTTCCGGCATTTTTTTAATTTTTGGGTTATTAGATTAAGGGTCATGCTGCGGCCAGGACAGGATCGTTTTTGTCCATTTAAACAAAAAAAGGTGGTTCAAAACTCCTTTTTCAGGCACATTTTAATCTGGGTCGACAGGTTTAAGGGTCAGCGGGGCCAACAGGATAGTCAATGTCCGGGTCAACTAAAAGGTGGTTAAAGACCCCTTTTTTCCCGGCACTTTTTAATCTGTGGGTCTGGGGTTTTAAGGATGCGCTTTTCAGGACAGGGATAGTAATGTCCAGTTCAACAAAAATGATGGTTAAAATAATCGCCTTCGGGCACTTTTTAATTTGTGGGTCTGCAGGTTTTTGGGCATGCGTGGTACAGGACAGGAAGTGAATATTTGTAATTTTTTTCTGTACTCTTGTTCCAATTGCTTGTCAAGATTAGCATGTATCCTTTCCCGTTGTGGGGTTAATTCCACTTCTCCCCCCCTGTTTTTGGGGGTAAGAATGAAGCTGTTGTTCCTTTCCCAAGACTTTTAATGGTATCGCGATTATCTTTCCGGTATCGGCATGATAATTGCCGATATCAACTATCGATCCGATAACGATAGTTGACACAATCGCTCATCACTAATTGTGAGTCATAACCATAATACAATAAATATTATCTAATTTAAAAGCAAAGTGCTCTTCTAAGGGCAATCACAGTAATTTAAAAAATATTGATAAATATAGTGGCAAAAAACCTGCTTAAAACTTGACTGGCTTGCATTGATTTGTAGTGGACTAGATCTACAAGTAAATTAATACTGCAAATAAATGTCTTGTCTTTCTATAAATAACATCTATTTTTACACTTTTTGAATCTAAAACAGCACAATTTATATTTTTTTTGTAATTCTACTTGTTTGTTGGTAGATTGTTTATTGCAATATATAGGTCTTTATAGTCCACTGTAACAGTATGTTTCCCAACTATACTAGCTCAAAAATGACATGTAACATACTTTGGCTGGAATGGTTACCATAAATATGATTCTTAATTGATGATTTGTTGCTTCCATGAAATAATCTGGCATGCTTAAAACATATCAAAAATGATAAAACATGTTTTGACCAACCCAAAGTTCAGCCTATACATCTACAGGAGGGAATATAAATATTTTAAGTTCTTGGATATCATTTGAAGTATAGAAGCTCTCAGCAAGTGGGTATACATTAAAAGGATGATTGTAGTCTTTCGCTACACATAAATAACAAAAATATGTTACCTAATCCAGATTCTTTAAATATGTCATAATATTGAACTGCTTCTGGTCCAGAATACCAAACACCTGCTTATATCCCGGTAGACACAAAGAGTTGTACCAATTATCAATTAGGTTACAAATAATTGTCATGCACCATTGCTTCTACTGTGAGATTAAGTTATCACAGTCAATATGAAAGAAGGGGACAAAAGCTAAATATTATAGTGAGCACAGTCAAGAATCAATGGTTTTCATTTATCCTTCACTCCGTGCAGTGTATATTGTGGGCTGGTAGACTGGCCCCACTGTCTTTCTTACTGGGAGCTGTCATCTAATGTATGATTGATTGATTCTGGTCTATTATATTGCATTCTGATGTTCTGAAGTGTTGACATGAGTTAAAGAGTCAATCAGTTACTTAAGCAGGTAATTTTGCAGCAGTTACAGGGTTAATACACTCTACAGCCAGTTATGGAAAAATCTATACTGCTGTCCAATCAGAGAAGCTGACAAAGTAGGGACTGTAACCATAGTTACAGGGACAGTTAACAAAAAACAGCCAGTCAGTCAGCTGGCTCTGTCTATCTGTGAGAGAGTAAGTCAGAGTGTCAGAGAAAGAAGATCAACAAAGCTGCAAGAGAAACACGCCATTAGGCTATGTCTCCACCGCACACATTTTTGGCCGTTCTGCCGTGTTCTGAAACCACTGAAAACCGATCCCAAAGACTTTAATAGTAAAAACATTCTGTAGTCTTCACAGTGTTTTTTTTTTTTCTTTCCTGGTCGTTTTTTTGAAACCTGTTTCAAAAAACAACAGAGGCAGAAAATTTACTATTGAAGTCTCTGTAAACTGCCAGATGTTTTTTGGTACATTTTTCTGCTGAAACCCACAGGAATTTAATGCTGTGCATTTCTGCAAAAAAAAAAAAGAGTGCAAAGCGTGGCAAAAAAATGGTCCAGTTTTTGAGCTGTTGTTGACATGCACTGGACAAAAAACTCCGTTTTTTGAACGGTTTTCGGATTTGGTTTTCAGTGAGCTTTATCCAATGTCGTATAGACCTTGCC
This sequence comes from Phyllomedusa bahiana, assembly GCA_025379985.1. Lineage (NCBI taxonomy): Eukaryota > Metazoa > Chordata > Amphibia > Anura > Hylidae > Phyllomedusa > Phyllomedusa bahiana. Next base: position 82,783 of record JAODAL010003658.1, read on the forward strand.
TTTCTCTCTCTCAGGAACTTTCTTGCTAATCAGAAGTATAGCTGTGCGTGTGTATGCCAGGGGCTGAAACCTGTGGAAATCAGAAGGAGTTATCTGCTGTCTCATCATGGTTAGAGGAGTGTTAAAGTGGAGTGAACGTCATCTGCAACTTCGGATGCTGGCCAAGGAAAACCCCGAACCCGGTGGGCGTGCACGCCAGCTGGATATAGACATTGGTTAGGCCTGTAGACAGATTAATTAGGGTCTTATCTAGAGTCAGGCCTTAAACGGACTTTTCCAGAAATAACGGCCGTGTGAGACTGTGGAACAAGTCCTACACCGGTGTTGGTAATTTTGTTCATTGTACTTGTTGGAGAGATCTTTAATTGATTAATGGTACTCTGTGAGTAGTGGGTACTTCCAGAGGTTTTTAAACCCTCCTGCTACACCCCGGGTGCGCCCCTGAAATACGCGTCCACACTACTGTTCCAGTTACCTAGGGTTTTAATGAGGTAAATGACAGTCAGATTTTGTGAGTCTGCTGATAGGTAAAACATTGGTGAGTCCAGAGGATATAGTAAGGCGGCACACTGCGTAGCACAAGGGTCTCGGTTTGTGTTAATGTGTACGTGTTCTTGAGGTACTTGGATAATACCCCTTTTTATTCAGATTCAAGTAAAAATATTCATTGGTCTGAACTAGAGTTGGAGTAGTTTCTCTTGTCTGTGACTTCGCTGTATTGTGGGAAGCCCACCTCAGTACACGTCTACAATACCACAATTTTTAATTGACCAGTCCATAGTTAAAAATGTATGCATTCCAGTTTTGGATACACCATATGTGAACTCTATGCAGTTGTATTTAGACATAGTAGGGGCCACTTTCACCCTAAAAAGAACTATTGATTTTAAGGGAATGAGCCATTGTATTTTATAGGTCAAATTATAGATAGATAGATAGATAGATAGATAGATAGATAGATCCTCCATTCTAAGCTGTTTATGGTGCCCATGTACTATTCATACACAGAAGCCCTCTGTTATCTGCATCCATTCCTGATGCATTTTAGGGCATTTTCATGGCATGTGTTATAATTATCCAAGCATTCTATTAGAACTGGTTAACATTTAAAGGGGTTGTCTCACTACAAGGATTGTTTTTTTATATTAAAGATCTTGCAAAATGACAAGTCAACTTCGCAATAAATGTCCATAACCCCTTAAGGACCCAGCCTGTTTTGGCCTTCCTTACCCAGCCCTATTTTTGAATCTGCACATGTGTCCTTTATGTTGAGATTACTTTTTGGACACGTTTTATCTATCCATGGTGATTCAGAGATTTGTTTTTCTCGTGACAACATTGTGCTTTAAGTTAGTAAAAATTTTTATCCATACAATCCTTAGTTTGTTTTGGTGAAAAATATCAAATTTTTCATGAAAATTGGAAAAATTGGATTTTGAAAGTTGCAAAATTTCTGCTGCAAGACAGATATTTAATCACCACAAAATATTTAATAACAGCATCTACCATATGTCCCACTGATAGGTTGGCATCATTTTTTTAAATTCTTTTTTTTTTTTACGACATAGAGGGCTTAGAAAATTTAGTTAGTAATTTCTCACAATTTCAGAAAATTGCAATATACATTTTTTTAGGGTACCACTCCAGTTCTGACGTGGCTTTGAGGGGTCCTGTATTTTAGATACCCTCCCATAAATAATGCCATCTAAAATCTGGACCCCTTAACGTATTTACAACACTATTTAGGAAGTTTTGATAACCCTTTTAATATATTTCACAGAAATTAAACAAAGTGGAGGTAAATTTTCAAATTCCCACTTTTTTATGCAGATTTTCAATATTTAATCCATTATTCAGGACTGTAAATACAGTAAATGTGAGCTAGTTAAATGCAACTTAATATCAAATTCCCCCCAAGTCTGCCCGTTTCTAGAGATTCCCATAAGTGGCCCTAGTGCAGTATTTGGCTCAACCATAAGCCCCAGAACTAGATAGGAGCACCTACCGGACACTGAGGTCTCATTTCCAATGACGATTTTTATTAGGCCGCCATTTTCAGTTTGGGGACACACCTAATGTGCTAAAACTTAATAACACCCCTAAATAACCGCATATTGGGAAACTACAACCCCTTAAGGAATATAGTCCAGGGTGCATTGGAGTAGATATAGACCCCACAGGTGATTCACAAATTTTGTGTTTTGCATAAGGCTGTGAAAAGTAAAAAAAAAATTTTTTCCCATAATCTGCACTATGTTAGCTTAAAATGTTATCACATATACAAGAATCCTGGAAAAAAGAACCCTAAAACTTTGTTTAAGCAATTTCTTTCCAAGTTCGGCTAATAGCCTACAGGTTGGTGTAACTGCTGTTTGGTCGCATGGCAGGGCGTATAAGGAGGAGTGCGTATTTGTCTTATGTGAACGCAGATTTTGGTGGTGGCCATGTCGCATTTGCAAAGCCCCCAAAGTAGCAGAACAGGCGAAACATTTCCAGAAGGGTCGCCCCATTTTGGGCTTCAAACACCCATCAGTGATCTCAATCTAGGGGTGTAATTCTGCATTTTAGGCACACAGGTGTTCGCATAGTTTTTTTTAGGCATTGGGCAAAAGAAAATGTGGGGGAAAAACACAGTTCGGTCATTGGAGTTGTTTGAGTTTTTCAATTTTACAGCATTCGCCGTGCAGTGTAAATGATGTGAGTTAACTTTACTATAGGTGGTCGGTACAATGGTACAATGATAATAGATTTTATATATTTTATTTTTTTCTGGTTTTATTACTTTTTACAGCAGTAGAAATACGTCTATAAAATAATTGCGTTGTTTATGTTGTCCTATTTCTGACAGCGTCAGTAACTTTTTTATTTTGGCCTGTGTGCAGAGCTGTGGTATGGGCTTGTTTTGTTGCGGAATGAGTGAAGTTTTGTTTATGGTACCATTAGTAAGGGTGCAATATTATCAATGTTTTTTATTAAGTGGTATTTGTTAATTTTAGTTGAAACAAAAAACAGCTAAATCTTGTAGTGTTTTATATATTTTTATTTTTTATTAGTGGTCACTGTACGGTATAATATGACAGGATAGCGTTTATAGCTCAGCAGTGCAATACCGAGATTACCCGATACCCAATTTTTGTATATTTATTATGTTTTATAGCTGCTCTCAAGTCATATACAATAAAAACACTTAGTATTTCAACCATAGAAAATACTATGTTGCATCGCCATAGTCTGAGAGCCGTAACTTTTTAAATTTTTCTGTGCTGGAGCTGTGTAGTTGGACTTGTTTTTTTGTGCGAGATTGGGAGTTTGACATTTTTGAATTAGTATAATGTTTTGGGGGGACAAGGCTGTATTTGATCGCATTATACATCCATTTTGTTGGAGGGCCCCGTGTAGGATAAGAAAAAATCTGCAATCCTAGTAGGTGTTTTTTATATTTAGTTTTTACCAGGGCTCACCGTGCAGTATCCGTGATAAGTTAGCTTTACCTCGTTTGGGTCCTACGATTGAGTGAGTACCTCTATTTAATATAGTTTTGTTTTTTAAGTTGAAGCACTTAAAAAAAAGAAAAGTGTTTTTTAGTGTGGTAAAACATATATTTATCATCGCTATCTCTGATGGCTAAACATTTGTTATTTTTCCGGAATACAAGATGCTGTATAATGACTTTTTTTTTGCGGGATGAACTGATGTTTTTTAATTGGTACAACCCCCTTTTTTTTTTTATTTTTGGCTTTTGTGGAGTTTTTGATCTCTTTTTATTCCATTTTATGTGTGCGAGATGAACAGATAATCTTAATTCCGTGATTGTAATTTTTTTATTTTTTTTTACGGGCGTTTCACCGTATTGTTTAGATTAACATGACAGATTTATAGTGCAGGGTCCGTTCCTCATGCTGCGCTACCAAAATATGGGTACTTTATTTTATTTTTGAAGCTTTTTTTGGGGCGATTGCCTGTTTGTAAATTGGAAAAGGGGCAAAGTACATATATTTATTTTATTTTTCGTGTTTGTTTTACTTGTTTTTTCACTTTTTTTTACTTTTTTTCACTTTATTTCACGTTATTTTTTTACATTTCCCCATATGGGATTTGAATGTAGAGATCTTTATATCTCTCATTCAATAGAATCAATACATACTTGTTGCTGATGACTGGTTTCCTACGCCCGGGACACATCTTGACGTCACAGACAACCCAGAAGGCATTCATGCCCCTCCGTGCTGTCGTCAGGGGCATGAGCTGCACTGATCGCCCGAATCCTGTGCGCTGCTGCCGCCGACAGAGGATTCAGGAGGAGCGATCTCCTCCTGCGTCTCTCTTAGTTATTTTGACCCGATGGTCGTCGATAATTAAGGGGTTAACCGCCCCCCCATCCCCCCCGGAGCGATCCGGGGTCGTGCCCGGCGCTCGGGATGTCAGCTGTGATATACAGCTGACACCCCGCGCTGATTGCGCAAACTCTGCTTTAGAGTTCGCGGCGATCACTCAGGACTACCATTAACGTCCAGATGCGTTAACACCCCCATCAAAAACGACCTGGACGTATTGAATACGCCAAGGTCGATAAGGGGTTAAAAAAATGGTCAATGAGAGCTGGTGTCCCGAAGTGTTTATTTAAATAAGGTCTTTTTTCTTCTGTTGGGCCTGTGGCTTTTTTTTTCTGACAGACACCTCTCCATTACTACAGCTGGGACTTGAGGTCAACCAGGGAGGGAGGGGATAGGAAGGTTCACTTACCTCTCTAGGTGCAGGAGAGGCTGTGCTATATAGTCTAGCTGAGGTGAGCACCATGCAGCCTGTAATATCAGGAAAGCATTTCATGATGCTTCCCTGGCACCAGAACTATGAAAGGCAGCAAATACTAGTCGGCTGCTGTCACTTGCCAGCTCTCCCAGGATGGGGGAGTCAGCAAGTATGTTTTGTTTGCACATCCTCAGGACACACAAACAGTTAAAAAGACAGGGAACAAATCCTGGAGTATTTGCCCCTTCGATCACCAGGACATATTTTCAGCTGCCTGGAACCAAAAGACAGGCCCTGGATTCTGGGGCTGTCCAGCGGGATATGGGACAGCTGGTAGGCATAGGATCAAAGTGGGGTGTGACAGTGGCTGGAGGGGTCAGAATGGGGATGCAATGGCTAGGGGTCAAATGGGGGGAATAAGTGACTGGAGGGGGAAAAGTGAGAGGAGACAGTGGCTGGGGGGTCAGAGTAGGGGAAACAGTTGCTGGAGGGGTTAGAGTTGAGAGTGACAGTGGCTGGGGAGATAAGAGTGGGAGGGAGACAGTGGTTGGGGGAGTCATTGTGGAGCGTGACAATGGCTTGATGGGTCAGAATGGGGGGAGATATTGGCTGGGGTGGAGACAGTGATTGGGGTGGTCAGAGTGGAGAGGGAGAATAGCTGAAGGGGTCAGAATGTGCAGGTGACAGTGACGCTGCGATCAGAATGGGGGAGACAATGACTGGAAGGGTTAAATGGGGGAGACAGTAACTGGAGGGGCGCAAAGTAGGGAGGACAGTGACTGGAGGGATCAGAGTGGGTAATTTCTAAGCTTCTAACATCTGCACCCACTGCTTGTACCACACAGAACACAGCAGAACGCAGCAGCTTCAGAATCTCCCTCCCTTCCACTACAGAGACAGTCCACACTTACTGGAGTAGGATTGTGTGTCTTCATGCTGAACTCCCCATCTGCTGCCTGGCTTCTGGCAGTTCCCACAGTCAAAGTTAAGGTCTATAAACACCATATATTTTTATCATTATTATTTATATCTTATTATTTGCAAAGCCAATACAAAAGTCTTTAAGGCAATGTGAACGTTAATTTCAAATAAATAAATATAAAACATGTGATTCGTCCATGAAGACTATAATGCCCTCATAGGTTACATTTGTGAGTCCATAGTAGGCAGCTAGTCGGCTACCTCCATGGCTGGAATATTTGTCTATCATGATTTGCACTAATATGGACTCCCAAATGGAACCTTTGAGGGCATTATAATCTTCATGGACGTATCACAGGTTTTATATTTATATAGTTGAAAATAACATTTACATTGCCTTAGAGACTTTTGTTTTTGGCTTTGGAAATAATAAAATAAAAATAATAATGATAAAAATATTTGGTGTTTATGGGCCTTAACTTTGACTGTGGGATTTGCTAAATTGTTAGGGGTTGTTCACATGGTGTCTTTGGATCCGATTTCGGATTCGTTTCGGAACCGAAAATTGCATCCAAAAACTTAGCAGCGATCAGATCCTAAACGGATCCAAAATGTACAGTATCTAACACGCAGATGCATGTCTGGATGCATTTTGGCTGCACCAGGATCGCACCCTATAAATATTGCTCCTGCTGCCTCTTTCGGACCAAGAATTGACATGTCAGTTCTTGGAATGCATCCGAAAGACGCAATGAGACACGTATCGGCGATCACTGAACTGAATGCTGATGCCTGTTTCAAAGTAAAAGCAATGTAAGATAACAAGCTAATATTATATTTATGTTTTGGGTTATTTTAGGGTCTGACAGACGGATCCAAATACATATCTAAAAACGTATGTTCACACAGACCAAACACGCTGTGTGAACAACCCCTTAGATTAAACTTAAATGTTTCAGTGGCTTCTGGCAGCCCCCATAGCTCCTCCCATCACAATGTTTTATTTTTCTTCACATATAGGACATACCACAGCCTGCCCAGGACAGCAGGACTCTAAACCCCTAAGATGTAGCAGTCATTAGCAATGGTGGCATTTGAGTGGTTTTACGGAGAGAGGAGTTCCCTCTGTCACACATTAGTCCCACACAAGTAGGATCATGGGCTGCCATGGCATTTAAGGGGTCTGACAAAGACCCTTATTATTTTAATGGCTTAATGCCTATTAAACCAAGCAAAAGCTTTTCTTAATTGATCACCTATCAGTTTTTGACTGACAGACAGTAATGCTTTGGCATTTGTAATTTGATAACAATGTAAAATCTAATGAAAAATTTTAAAATAAGACTAATAAAGTTTAGTTTAAAAAAATACAAGAAACATGCGCCAGTAGAAAAAAAAAATTTCTTAAAAAGTGGTCTTATTTTGAAAAAACATGTTGTGTAAGCAATACAAATGCATGTGTGGTATTGTTGCAATTGGAAGGCCCCAAATAATAGTATTCATATGTCAGTAAAACAGCATGGTGCGCATTGTTAAATATATACAGATGAAACCTGAGGTTAACATACACTATATAAAAAGACACATATGCATGTTTTTCTCACCATCTGACATGAAATCAGAATAAACCTTATCCGTTTTAGGTCAATTAGGAATACCAAAATTATTTATATTTGTCAAATAATGAGAGAGATAATTTTTTAAGGCATTTTAATTACATTCTGCAACGTCAAAAGTTTACATACATTTCATTATTTTCATTAATATATATTACATGGGTATGAAAGTATTCAGGACCCTTTTAACGATTTTTCACTCTTTCTTTCATTGCTGCCATTTGGTAAGATCCAAAAAGTTAATTTTTTTGCTGTATAATGTACACTCTGCCTCCCATCTTGAAACAAAAAAAACAGAAATTAAGTATTTTTTGAAAATTTATTAAACAAGAAAAACGGAAATATCACATGGTCTTAAGTATTCAGACCCTTTGCTCAGTATTGAGTAGAAGCACCCTTGAGCTAGTTCAGCCATTATCTTCTTGGGTAGATGCAACAAGTTTTTCACACCTGGATTGGATCTCGTGCCAATCTTCCTTGCAGATCCTCTCCAGTTCCCTCAGGTTGGATGGTGAACGTTTGTAGAACAGCCATTTTCATCAATACTCTCCACAAATGCTCAATTTGGGTTTTAGGTCAGGAACTCGTCTGGGCCAGTCAAAAATGGGCACAAGTTGTTCTGAAGCCACTGTTTTGTTATTTTTGCTGTGTGCTTGGGGTCATTGTCTTGTTGGAAAGAAAAACCCTTTGGGCCCAGTCTGGGGTCCAGAGCTTTCGGGAAAAGAGGTTTATACCCAGAATATCTCTGTATTGGCCCGCTTTTCATCTTTCCTTCAATTGCAACCCAGTGTCCTTCCTGCAGCTGAAAAACCCCCCACCAGTTTCCCTGTTGGGATTGTATTGGGCGGGGTTGAGAAAGTGTTGGGGGTTTCTCCACCAACCGCTTAAAATTAAACCAAAAATTTTAAATTTTTTTTCATCAATCAGAGAATTTTTATTTTTTACAGGGGAAATCCTTCTTTGTTTTTTTTGCAAAGTGTATGCGGCTTTATATTCTTGCACTAGGAGGGCTCCTCCCATAAACCCCCACGGTGGGGCTCAGTGAAAGTTGATTTGTGGAACTTTTCCCATCCCCCTATGCATTTTGGGAGCTCCACTAAATCTAATGGTTCTTCTTTACCCTTCCCCCAAAGGCTTTTCCCACGTTGTTATTTTTGGGTGGAGGCAGGTCGAGGGAGAGTTGTAGTCAACCCAAATTTCTTCCTTTTAGATTATGGATGTCACTGTGCTCTTAGGAACCTTGAGTGCTGCAGAAATTCAGAAATTCTTTTATAACCTTGGCCAGATCGTTGCCTTGCCACAATTCTGTCTCTGAGCTCCTTGGGCGGTTCTTTAGACCTCATGATTCTCATGTGCTCTGACATGCAATGTGAGCTGTGAGGTCTTATATAGACAGGTGTGTGCCTTTCCTAATCAAGTCCAATCAGTTTAACCAAACACATCTGGACTCCATCTCAAGGAGGATCAGAAGGAAATGGACAGCATGTGAGTTAAATATGAGTGTCACAGCAAAGGGTCTGAATACTTATGACCATGTGATATTTCAGGTTTTCTTATTTAATAAATTTGCAAGAATATCTACATTTCTGTTTTCTGTTTTTTTTTCTTTCAAGACGGGGTGCAGAGTGTACATTAATGAGCAAAAAAAATTAACTTTTTGGATCGTACCAAATGCCTGTAATGAAAGAAAATTGGGTTTGAAAAATGTAAAGAGTCTAAATTTACTTTCCCGGGTACTCACTGTAAATATATATATATATATAATATATATATATAATATATATATATAGTATATATGAAAAACAACATCAGAATTGCCACACCTATGAAATGGTGAAAGTTAATCAATAAGTCCCATATATCCTAAAGTGATATTAGTGATAACTAAACCTCTTCCCACAAAAAAAAACAAGCAGCCTCATATGGCTACATTGAGGGAACAATAAAATAATTTTAGCTCTTAAAATGTGTAGACATAAATCTTTGTCATAAAATTGTTTCTATTGTGCAAAAGAAAAACAAAATAAAAAAAAACTATACATATTCGGGGTCTTACAAAAGCCCATAATAGTACTGACCCATAGAATAAAAATAACTTTATTTATGCCATACAATAACAAAGGTGCAAAACAAAAACACATATAAAATTGGTGCATGTTTTTAATTTTCCAACAAAAAGTTAATAAAAGCTAATCTGTGCCAAAAAATGGTGAAAATAAAAACAAGAAAATCATCCTGCAAAAACACACCCTCATATAGTTAATATTGTAAAAAGAAACAGACTACAGTAAATACATCTCTCCCATATTGAAAAGAAGGCAAACTCCAGGGGCAAAATGTATGAACGTTGGTGCTGACAGGCCAGTTCTAAATCGCTTTAAAGGTAGTGTAGAATGCGTCAGAATGTATGAACCTGTTGTTCTGCAGTTCATACATACAGGCGCAATCTAGTGCCAATACAACAAGTCTGGCTCAGGCACCACCTTTAACCTGGTCTGGCTGTTCTAACTGTTATGCACCAAAGTTTGGCATCAAAGAATCCCAAATGTGTCTAATTCTACGAAGTTGGTGCAACGCCCCCAGAGTGCCCCTAATCTTTAGCGCATTAAAAAGTGTTGAGCAGGAGCTTATTGCACAAAAGTTTGGAATGCGACTGTTCATACTATATAGAACTAGTCTACTACAACTGACAGACGCCCGTTCTTACATGTCATCCCAGGTATCCATCAAATATGGTGGATGGACAGTTCAAGGAAAGATAGAAATCCACTGTAGCACTTTTTTTTAGCACTCACAAATTATAAAATCCTCAATATGCCTGGTCACTCTTCCTCCATTCTGATGCGTTTTGAACCTTAGTCGTAGTCTTCAGTACTATAGATACATGAATGGAAAATTGAAAAAGTTATGATTCAACAGAAAAACAAATTCTTTTTTTAAGTTTTTTGTGAAAAAGAACTATACAGGATAAAGATTTTAGAAGGAAATGACATCAAATATAGAGAAAAGTATAGAGAAGAACAGGAACCGTCTAGCCTGCTTGGGGTTGAGTCTTTCATTAGATTCTGTATACAAGAGATTATTATGATTAGTATAGGTCACAACTGGGAACTTAGGCCACTCCAACCAATGTCTCCATTCTTCAAAAGCCCATTTAATAGTCAAGAGATTACAATTACCTATGTCATAATTCAATTCAACAGAGGCAAAACTCCAGGAAAAAAGTGCATAGATGCAATTTATGGTACTGAGGGTACTCTTACAAAAGAACTGCCCCTCTCCGACATCCAAATCCTCTACTTCAACAATGAACTGCCATTTCTTATCAGGATGTCTCAGTACAGGACTGGAAAAAAACTATTCCATAAGGGTAGAAAACATGTTATTGGCCCCAGGAGACAATATGGCACCTTTTCTAGTTAGCGCTATAATGGGCGCTACTGTGAAGGAAAATAGATCTAATAAACCTACTATAATAATTTGCAAAACTCAGAAATCTTAGCACTGCGTTGAGATTAGTAAGTGATGCCCAATTCTGAAAAGTCTACAACATAGTGTGGCAGTGCGACCATGGGTGGTCGGATGGTTCTGCCACTAGGTGGCGTACGTGCCACCGAGAGCCTAGTCTCAGTGAGGGAAGCCAGGTATTGTCGGTCAGCAGCATTATGTTGCTGACCCTTGTACCTAGCATGGCTAATGTCCAGCCATTAAGGGCAGGCCTTCCCGGAACAACTGCAGATGGGTGGGTGGTTGTTCCCACGTTCCAGGTCCCTGTGTTCCAGCCCAGTTATTGGGTAGGTCTCTGGAGATCTATTAAAGACCTCCTACTCCAGATGGTCGGGGGGCGTGGTTGCTGCCAGAACCTGGAGCAGCACTGGAGCTGGAGACAGAGGCTCTGGCCCCCCAGAGGCTTGGCAGAGCCGGGACCTAGCGGGAGACTGGGAGAAAGTGTTTTGGTGAGACTGGATGTTAGGTCCTGTTCACATGTGAGAGAGTGACTCTTTACACATGTGTAGTTAGTGGCCAGACGGCTGAGGTTTTGATTTATGTATGTTTTTCTGCTCTATACTGTGCCTCAATAAAGCTGGTTGAGGTCAGTTTTAAACGGAAGACCTGTGTCAGAGTGCCATCTGTCTACCAAAGGACGGCGATCCTGCGAGCTGAATGACCCCCGGGCTGAGCCAAGATGGCAGTCGAAGGAATGTGAGTCGTTACAATTGGTGGAGGATGCGGGCATTATTGGCACATGAGTGTGGCACAGTTGGATTGGCGCAAGAAAAGCCCAGAAGAAACTGTGAGCTCAGTGGAGCAAGTGTTGCCTTTAAAGACAGAGAGACACCTGCAAAGATATTGTGGGATTTGAGAAGCATACTGCCTGTGTGAACAAGGGTTTCTGCAGAAGGGGACACACCCCAGGATAGAGACTGTTACTGCTGCTTGAAAAGTTTTTTTGCCATGGAGGAGCTGCTGGCCCAGTTGGTGCATGCAACTGCCCAGCAGCAGGAGATGAACAATCTGTGGCCACAGCAGATGGCAGAGCAGCAAGAGAGCAATCTGAGGCTCCAGGCACAGCTGAATACCAAGAGAGAGGTTGTGTCACCAATGGAGAACCCAGAGGATGACGTGAGAGCCCGACGGGCTGTACAAAGAGCAATGTGGAAGATGACTGCAGGGGAAGATGTGGAGGTCTTTCTTGCAGCGTTTGAGCGGGTGGCATTAAGCGAGAGGCTACCACTTGAGCAATGGGCAGATGTTCTGGCGCCCTATCTAACAGGCAGACCCCAGAGGGTGTACTGTAATTTGTCCCTGCAAGATGGAAGAGACTTCCCCAAACTGAATATGGAGATTTTGGCCCGTCTGGGGTTAACAAGGACTGTTTGTGTGCAGGAGGATGCAAAGTCAGAAGTGGGGAAAGCCGTTGCTACGGGCAACCAACCTGACGACTGCTTTAGCGGATGTCCTGTGACCAGGAGGCCGTGTCGTCCACCAAAGGAGTCATCTTCAGGAGACACGGACCTACTGAGGGAACTACGTGCTGCCGTTGCCATGGGCAACCACGTTCATCAGCAGGAGCCTGTTACCACCATCCAGCAGAGAGAGCCGTGCTGGAGGTGCCACAGAGTGGAGAGTTGTGCTCCTGACTGCCCTCAGGAGGAGGCCGGAGAGGTCGCAGCTGCAAGCGCTGGAGTTCCAGGTGGATGAAGCACCACCCATGGCTGATGAGAACAGTCAGCAGGAGAGATGCAGAGCAAACCCAGACACCATTCCCAGTGTGGAGACTCGTCACAGACCTGGTAAGACTGCTCCAGTGAGGATTGTTACGTTCTGGGGGACTGTAGGTCATGTGCAGGACCTATGTGAGGACTTGGCTGGGCTAAATGGAGGCCCGGACATGCAGCCTGAACAGGAGAAGGGGGCTGATAGCAGAATGACTGTGAACTGTGGACTCAGTGCCTTAAAAGCTGTATTATCTGTGGGGAATGATGATGCTATTACCTCATGTCTTATAAATCTGCCTGTGATCCATGATCCGGCCAAACACCCTGAACAGGGGGATGTTAGCTGTGTGACAGAGTTAGCTCCAGTTACTGCGGCCCTGTGTGAACAAGCAGCTAGAGGTGCTGCAGCTATTGCAGTAGTGGAGAGCAGCTCAGGTCTGCCCCTGGAGGTTAAGGCTATCAGAGCTATGGGGGAAGTAAATGCAGTGTGTGAACTCGCTGCTAAAGCCACTTTAGCAAGTGCAGCTGAGAGGATTAGCTCTAGTGTGCCCCTAGAGGTCATAGGGGAGAGCAGCCCAAGTAGCACAGGTGATGTGTGTCCTGGGATGGGTAGCCAGCAGTTATGTTCTGATCCTGTTGGTCCCAGAGAGATGTTTGCATATTCTGATGGGAAGTGTGTTGCCTGAGAGGGAGGAGGCAACCCATGAATGTGAGTGCTCTGTTGCTGTGTATGAGGAGACTATGAGTGTGATTGTGCCAGTAAGTGTCCATGAAGACAAAAACCTCGTTGAAGAGACTCCAAGTCAGTGGTGGAGTGGACGCTGTAGTGTGTCAATGCTGCAGTGTAAGGATGGTGATTACTTAAATGAGAGCGATGAAAATACGTTTGAAAAAAAAATGTGTGCCTAGGCAGATTCTGTGTGCATCCCCGATCAGTGTATTACAGAGACATTTATCTGTGATGAAAATCCATATTGTGACCCTGCAGGGATTGAAGAGAAAGATCGTGCTGAGACCTGTAGTGCAGCTGAGGTAACTTGCTCCAATGGTTGCTGTATTTCCAGTAGCTTTTACTGCAGTGGTCAGAAAGACTGCAGTGATGGCAGTGAGGGAAAATGTAAGCCTCTATCCCCAGAGGAGGGGGATGTAGGCCCCAACACTAGTGAGGGGCTGGTCAGTGACTTTGAACCCTCAAATTGTAAGGAAATCCCCAGTAAGGAAACTGAGGTAAAGGGCAAGGGTTTCCTATATTTTAGCTGTTGTCAGCAGTGCCCAGAGGTAACTAGAGGTATACTGAGAGTTCTCCCTTGGAGAGAGTTACAGGGGAAATATGGAGGAAAGGTACCCAATATTTTAGTGCAGGTAAGTTCGGTTTCACAGAACAATGAAAAGGTGTGCACAGGGGAATGTGTCACTGGACATTAATGAAGGGGCCATTGCAGCAATGTCTGGACAGCATTCTAGGAGAGGCGCTTTGTCTGAATGGGAAAAACCTGACATCAGTGTTGAGGTTGGTCATGGGAACCCTGCAATTAGCATGCATGTTATGGGGGCCACATGGGGTAGCGGAAGATATCAGTGAGGTAAACCAGATTTCCTCTGGTAGAAATCAGGTGACAGCTAGTAGCCAAGAGATGGAGCTTCAAGGACAGGAGATGGTCAGTGAGGACCAGAGGCCTTGTGATGAAGTGAAATTGGGGTTTTATTGTAATCCTGCAGACAAAGAGGTAGCAGGTTGGGGCTCAGGTGCGCCCCTAGCGGCCATAGTGGATAGCGAATCTGAGAAGTCTGCTGTGATTACAGCTTCTGATAGTATGGTTGCTGGGTCCAACCAGGGGTCTTTTGTGAGACCCAAAATAGGGAAGACACTGCCCAGTGGGCACAATGACAAGGCAGTGTGTGTGTGGAAGAAGGTTAGTAGGTATGATAGCGCTGGTATTGGGGTTGTCAAGAGTAGCCCTATGAATGTCAGCATGCGGACTGAAGCGGAGGACTTCATTGTTGCAGAGCGTATATGCATTATGCCACTGGTGGTAAGTGGCTATGACCTGTCGGTTGCTCATTGTGGGTTGAGTGCACAGTGTGAGCCCACAGCTGAGCTGTGCATGGAAAATGTTGTCCCTGCCCCTGAGGATGTGGAGAAGACGGTGGGTCTGTGTAGGAGCTTTGACCCAGGAGGAAGGGTTGTGCAGGGTGATCAAGGCCTACGGTCTTTATCAATGGGGGGGGATATGTGGCAGTGCGACCATGGGTGGTCGGATGGTTCTGCCACTACGTGGCGTACGTGCCACGAGAGCCTGGTCTCAGTGGGGGAAGCCAGGTATTGTCGGTCAGCAGCATTAGGTTGCTGACCCTTGTACCTAACATGGCTAATGTCCAGCCATTAAGGGCTGGCCTTCTCGGAACAACTTCAGATGGGTGGGTGGTTGTTCCCACGTTCCAGGTCCCTATGGTCCAGCCCAGGTATTGGCTAGGTCTCTGGAGATCTATTAAAGACCTCCTACTCCAGATGATCGGGGGGCATGGTTGCTGCCAGAACCTGGAGCAGCACTGGAGCTGGAGACAGAGGCTCTGGTCCCCCAGAGGCTTGGCAGAGCCGGGACCCAGTGGGAGACTGGGAGAAAGTGTTTTGGTGAGACTGGACGTTAGGTCCTGTTCACATGTGAGAGAGGGACTCTTTACTCATGTGTAGTTAGTGGCCAGATGGGCGAGGTTTTGATTTATGTATGTTTTTCTGCTATATACTGTGCCTCAATAAAGCTGGTTGAGGCCAGTTTTAAACGGAAGACCTGTGTCAGAGTGCCATCTGTCTTACCAAGGACGGCGATCCTGCGAGCTGAATGACCCCCGGGCCGAGCCAAGATGGCGGCCGAAGGCATGTGAGTCGCTTACAATAGTCAGATCCATAGAAAAATCTTTTGGAGGAAATCATGTAGCCCAAGCAGTAGACACTCTCAACTTCAAACTCACATTTCTCTATTTTGGCAAAGAGATGATTTTCTTGCATCTTACATAAGATATCTTTAACATGAGCATAATGTTTCTCCAAGGGCAAGGAGAAAAATCTATATTACATCCAAATAAAGTCATGAAAGACTCAAAAATCCTTAAAGGCATTACCATGTTCTCATAATACCCTGTGTGGGAATAAAGGCCACCTCCCACTCATCCCCCTCACGGATTCTGACAAGATTGTAAGCCTCTCTGAGATCAATTTAGAGAAGATAGTTGCTTTTTTAACTGATCAAATAACTCAGAAATCCGGGGTAAAGGATATTTATCATGTATTGTAATCTTGTTTTATCCCCTGTAATTAATGCAAGGATGGAGACTGCCATTTTTCTCCAGCAAAAAAAAGTATCCTACTCCAGCTGGAAACCTGGAAGGACGGCTAAACCTCTTCTTCAGGTTCTCCTTGATATACTGTTTCATGGCCTGAATCTCAGGAACAGACGGGAATAAGTCCTCCCTTTGTGAATTTTTGAGCCAGAAATTAAGTCAATGGGACAACCATATTCTCTATGAGGAGGAAAAACACTTGCAGTTTTTTCACAAAACATATCCAGAAAATCCAGGAATACAGCAGGCAGACCTTATAGACCAGTAACTGCAACTGAATTATGGCATTTAAGACATCTTCCTATACATGCCTTTCTCCATTGGTCTAACTGTCTTGTACCCCAATCAAACACTGGATTTGAACAGTCAACCAAGGAAACCCCAAAATAACTGGATAAGAAGAGGAATGAGTTAATAAAAAGAAAATTGTAGGGAGAAGACTCCGTAGGAAATAAACCTGTGACAGTCTACTTACTAAAACTAGAGATTAGGGAATCTTGAACTGACTAGAGCACTGGATGAAAAATAAGCACAATGGTTTACATATGCTAAAATAGGAGGTTTATTCAAAACCGCACATTACGCGTTTCACGGGTAATGTGTGTGAAACACGTAATGTGCTGTTTTGAATAAACCTCCTATTTTAGCATATGTAAGCCATCATGCTTATTTTTCATCCAGCGCTCTAGTCCGTTCAAGATTCCCTAATCTCTAGTTTTAGTAAGTAGACTGTCACAGGTTTATTTCCTACGGAGTCTTCTCCCTATCGTACTCCTCGGCGTCCTCGTGGACACTGACGGCGGGAATCAGGAACGGGAGCTGCTCATCCTCCTAATCTGGAGGTTCATCAATACAAACGCTAACACGAGCTGTACCGTTCTTCGTACAGCACAAATAGGTGAGCACTCGACCATTTATTCTATACATTGTGCCCCATACAAAGGACCCGACTGCGCTTTCCTTTTTTTACAGCCCTTTTACTCCGCTTTGGATTTTCTAAAGAAGAGTACCTTTGCACTTAAAAAGAAAATTGTCTCACAATGGATACCTTCCACTGATAGCTTGAGACTTGCCATGCAGAACTTTGCAGATCCTCTTTTTAGGGGAGTATCAACTAACATAAAACAAACACACTGGGCCATACTCGCAGCTTCATGGCTGGACATAAAACTATTCCCAGTAGGAGGCAATATAAGCTCTAGTGCTTTATGAGAGAAATTAAACAGGTGCAGCTCATTGATGATCAACTGCTCACAATGAATATCAACTAACATACAGTACAGACCCTTCTAAAGGCACAGGGTATGTACCTAATTCCTGAGCCAAACCAAAATCCATGAAATCTGCTGCAGGAATACTATCCACAAAAGTCTGCACAGACAAATAAACCCTTTAACATTCTATTCTAGAAAGCAACAATGAGGTATTCTTGGGAGAAAAGTTAAATACACCCATAAGAACCTAGCTTTTATCTCCTAGACAGGGGAGTTTCCCGGCTGGGGAGTACATTCCATGGCAAAGTGACCCAGTTTCCCCAAAAAACAAAAACCCAAAAGTTTCTTCCTATCCTTCTTCACTTTGGAAAGTCTGAGAGGACCAATTTGCATTGGTTCAACCTCATTCTATTGGGATTTGGGAAGCTTTTCAAAATGACCCAATTTACCCCCTTCTCAAATTTTCCCCCTTAAAACAAAAGGGATCAATTTTAGTGGCCAGGGGAATTAGACCATTTAGGAGGGAATTGTACCATTTTAGAGCAGAGTCCTCTGGTTTAGTTTAAATTCCCCGGGGGACTGTTGTTCCCTTGCAAGAGTTTCCCTGTAACGCCATCTGAGTCTCTGAACCTCAGAACCTGGGTCTGAAAGAAAAATACAATTTACAGTTCTCAGAGAAATTCCTGAACTGGGTTTGATCTCAGACAAATATAATGGCAAGTTAATACTGGTTTCAGGAGAAACTACAGAGGGAAATGTTGTGCTAGTCTGAAAGTTCTGTGAGAGTGAAGAGTCTGGTGATAATACCATGCAATAGATTATTCAAAATCTGAATCTGGGCTGGCAGATTTGCATAGGGTTAGTGACTGCCATGATACCACTTCAAATACATTAGGGCAAAGTATAATGTAATGACAATGGTGGACTCACCACAACGACAAGCAACATAGGGAATTACACCACTAGTCAAATGAGAAAGCAATACGAAGCATATGAATCAAAAGACTCCCCACTAGAGGATTTTGCAAACGGACAGCATGCGGATGAAGACAGGTACACGGTTTAGTAACGATTCAATCACTCCAGGATGATAGAATAAAGGTTTAACGTCCTAGAAAAACTGTTTTAAATGCTAACTCTCAACTCCACTGGATAAACCCTAAATCCGAACCAAACCCGATTTTAACCCAAAAACCGTGGCCCCGGCAGGACCAAAACTCTGCGTTACTCGGGTTTCACCAAAAGTCCAGTTATGTGTTGTAGATGCTTTCTTACAAATATATAAACTTACCAAAAAATTAAATTTTCCATCATATAATTTAAAAAAATTAAATTTCAACTAAATAATACAACATATTCCAATTTAATTTAAATTAAAAATTTCAAAAAAAAAAACATTTATTAAAAAATTTTAAAAAATTTAAACAAATGCTGATCTGCTGATTTGACTAAAATGTATACTTGACACAAAGCAAAACTTGAAAAAGGACCTCCCTGGTTACAGCAATTTTTTTGCCCAAAATACCCTCCTTTTAAAAAAAGTCCGTTGCCTCCCCCCCCCAAACTCAATAAATTTCCGTTCTAAATAGCCCCCAAAAAAAAATATCATGACAAAAAACTAAATCGAGTGCTGTCTAAAGCAAAAATAGCTAAAAAAGTGAGATAACAATGATCGAGATCTTGGGTGCTCAATGGTCTCAGTTACAATAATGAAATACATGTAAATTAAAATTTACGATGTAGTGTTGTGTTGGATCAAACGAAGTACGTTAGTTAAGCAAGGAAAAAGAAGCCATAGGCTGAGCCAGAAATTATAACCAAGTAGAAGTTCCAAGTGCAAAGACTAAATACTCCACAATGACAGTTGAATCGGCCATCTATTGTAATACTTTATTTGTCTATGTGAGTATTCCCATCACACTGATTAGCTTATAATAAGTAAGCAAGATTAAATAAAGACTATTTCCAAATACATTGCTGTACTGATTTTGCTTCTTTTCAGAGTAAGAACAATTCTTATCACCTGCATGTTTACACAAGCTTCCCTTGGTTACCGATCACGTCTCTTTGCCCAGCGCCTGGCCGGTTTGTAAGTCCTGCCCGTTGTGTCTTATCAGCGCATAGGGCTTTTTTTCTTTTTATACAAACTTTAACCCCTTTTGGCTCTGCACCTTGGCCTTGCTGTAAACCCTCTCTGTCACCACTGTCCATCTAACAAGCTCAGCTAGGAAGAGCAAAGCTAAAATGTGACAGTATGACAATTGTGAAAATTCTAGAATGCTGGTGACATCTGTTCAAATAGTTTCTTACTGTCTGCTTAAGGGATCCTTTAGTCTATGCCCTTTATTTGGATTTTATTTAAAAAAAATTAAAGGGGATGTATTGCTTCATCGTTCGGCTGTTTTTTTTGAAGGGTTTATTCTCTCAGTTCTGAAATCCCGGGGTGTTCTTCCCTCCCAGCTGGGTGTTTTTTTAAAGAGGGGGGTGCATATCCCCCCTTCATGTCATGCTGCTCCCTAGCGTATGTTTCCCCCCCCTCTGAGTCCACATGTCATGTCCAAACCTTGCAGTCTTATTTTGTAAGAGCTTTTTACTTAACAAAAGGGCTGCATTCAGTCTAGACGGGTCTTCTAGAACTCAGAGAAACTATCTTTTTCCCCTTTTTCACAGCTGGAGTTTTTTTTTACATTTGGGAATCCAGTCTTCTTTGAACTCCCCAACAGAACGTTCCGTCTCCCTTCTAGGTTTACAAAAGGGAAACCGGGCAAAATTCGCTTTGGGAAGCAGCTGCAGTGCCCAAATGGGGGAGTGTTTGCGTATAGAGTAAAAATTGTTCCCGGCCCTTTAAAAGCATGGCATTGGGCACCGGGGCAAAAAATTTCTGGTTTTTGATTTAAAAAGCGTTTCGGTGTCAATGGGGATCTGCTGCGGTTTTGAGGGGAAATTTGGTTGGTGGCCCTTCCGCAGGGCTTTAGGCCCCGGGGGCATTTTTTCTGTGTTTTTGATTGAGAAGCAGCTGCAGTGTAATTGAGGGCGGGTGGTTTTATAGAGTGAAATTGTTGCCCCCCCTTTATTCTGAGTGAGAGAGGATGAAGCCGCTCCTTTAAAAATTGACCGGGGGGCGCCCGAATGTTTTTTATAGAGCCAGCAGCCAATGAAATGCAAGGAGGTGGGATCGACCCCCACTGGGGAACAGTGTTTACAGAAATAAAAGAAAAGGGGAGACTGTAAAGAAAGGGACAGCTTTTGCTAATGCATCCAATTGCCAAATTTGTTGTTTTCACTGTCCCTTTTTCTGGGGCCTTTTTAAATAAAATGTTTCAACCCCCTTTAAGGTTCTTACAGTAGTGGCTGCGGGTTTTAGAATGTACCTGAAACCCGGGGAAACAAAATTTACAGATCTGAATACGGGAACGATTCCCACCAATAGGCGCTTGTTTATAAAAAGGTCACATTTTTTTTATAGGGAAAAAAAAAAACCCTCTCCAACCATCCGGGAAAATAGAAATTTAATTAAAATTTGATTTGGGCAACTACATTAAGCACAAATGTTTTGACTAGGTCAGATGACTGCATTCCAATAGTGCATCACTAATGTGTTCAGCAAAGGCCTCATGTAACACTTCTGTCCAAGTTTAATCAGGAGCAACCACTGCATTATGCAATTTTCAGTTATGTCTAAAACGTCTCAGCCACTGTTAACACGATCTATATGATCACTTCATAACCCCTGCATTCAAAATTTTTTTTTTTTTTTTGCGGGAATGCTATGGGGTTCCCAGATGTACCCATGATCCCAAAAATCATTATGTATTCCACCAAAACTTTGGGGACTATATCACTAATTAGTAACACTCCCCCCCTTTAATACATTTTACTATTGGGGGGATGTTTTTTTTTGGGCCACATTTTCAGCCCTTATTTAAATGAAGTAGACTAAGCTGCAATTTTCAAAAACATTTCCCAAAGGCCAAAAAGCATACTTTTTTTCAGAAAACGCAGTACTGTGTGTTTATTACTGATTGAAGTAACAGCAATTTTTTGTTCTGCTGATGTGTTTTATGGAGTTTGATCACACATGGATTGATCATTGTAAGGAAAATGAGCCTATGGGGTCAAATGATTAATTCTGGTTTGCTACATTGTTTTGTATATAAATACTGTGTGTGATGTATCATGTTGCAGTCACTGTATCATGTCATTAAATTCAGTGGGGGCCCTATTAGCATGCTTAGCCCTAGGGCCCCCTTTTTTTATCGCTATCCCAAAATTTACACTAATTCTCCTTATGTTTCTCTTTGCCCACATTTATCTCCTTCTTTATCACTAATTCTCACCCTTCTCTGGAAAAAACCTCCCCATCCCCCATTCGAAATACCCGCTCCATTAATACTCGGGAATCAAAAACCCCAAATAATTTCCTAACTCCCCCCAATCTCCTCCCTCTCCTGCCCAGCCCAGGTTTGCCCAAACGTTAAAATTGAAACCCCAAAAAACCCCCCTGGACTGTTGGAAACCTCCACACCGAAACCAACCAGAGTCAGACGCCCGCAGCCTTGGAAACACCTTCAGACTCGTTTTCCCAGCGATTTTCCCAGGTTTTCTGAGGGCTGTGGAAAAAGTCAAACCTACCTGCGGGACTTTCCCCATTTACAAATTCATGCTCGGGGATTTAACCCACACTCCCCTTTCACTGGGGGAAAAACAAAATTTTTTCACCTCCCTTTCATCTCCACACTACACAAAAACCCCAAAAACGCCCTTTGACACCTTCCACTCCCTCCTAAGGCCAAAAAGCTCGGTTCCCCGGTCACGGGCCCTTGTGCGGAAGACCGGGCCCCACTCATTTTAAAAAGGAAAAAAATTTAAAAATTCCCGGGGCAAAAAAAATCAATCACAATCCCCAAAAAAACCCCATCCTGTCCTCCCCCCACACCCTCTAAAAATACCCCGCACCCCTTTTCCCCCGGGCGCAGGGAAGAAGGTCCAGGCTTCTCCTGTCTGCTGGGCCCCACCCCTGCTTTTACTAACCCCTTTCCCCTTTCCCCTGCTCCAGTTTTATTTTTTCAGTTTCCCTCCCCTCCCTTACTGCTATCTGAAAAACCTCTCTCTCTCCACTGGGATCTTTCCATCTTCCTTCAAACATGCCATCATAACTCCCTTTTCAAAAAAGCCCCCCCTCTGGACCCGTCCTGTTTCTGATAATACCGACCAGTCTTAAACCCGCCCTTCATCTCTAAAATCCGGAAAAGCTTTTTCTCCTCGCCTTTAAACCACATCTCTGCTAACTCCTCTTTTTGACCCCCTGCAATTTAGGTTTCCCCACCCCCCACATCCACGGAAACTGCCTTAGTTAAAGTCCCCAAATTTACCCCCTTTAAAAGCAAAAATTTTGGGGTAACTACTAATTGTTGCCCTTTTCTTTGGAAACTCTCTGCGCATTTTTTCCCTTTTGGTTTCCCCAAATTCTCCTCGCATGCTTGCAACCCTGGCCCCCCAGGACAAACGCTTTTCGTTTTTCTCGTCCTACCCCTCTGACCGTCCTTCAGTTTCCATTTTCTGGTTCGATCCTTTTCCTCTTCCTCTTGCTGTTGGGTTCCTCAGGGTCAGTTCTAGGTCCTTTTCTTTTTCATTGTTCACCGCCCCCATTGGGCTTTCCTCAGTAGATTTGGTTTCCCGTACCTTTCTATTTCGGGGTGACCCCAATTTTTACACCCCCTCCCCTGACATCACTCCGCCTTTCTACAAAAACCAGTGACTTTTCTGCCGCTGTCTCTGGGCATCATGTCCTTCTCCCTCTGAAAATAAAACCCTCCCTAAGACTGAAAAATTTTTTTCTTTCCCCCATCTCTAAAACCCAAACCCCCCCCCGCTATTTCTGTTTCTTATGTGGTACCCCCAATTTTTTCCTGGGGAGCAGGGCCCCCTGTCTAGGGGTTTTATTTGAAATTTTGATCTGGGCCTTTCCCCATATATCCAATCCTTGCCCGCTTTCCCGTCCCCTGCACCTCAAGAATATTCCAAAATTTTGTAATTTCTTCTGTGGGGGAAAGACTCAAAAAATTTTCATTAATGCTCTTTATTTTTTCTCGTTTTTGCTACTGCAACTCCTTGCTTATCGGGTTCCTCTCTGCAAACTTCCCCCTCCATTGTTTCCCGAATGAGCACCAGGCTTGTCCCTTTTTCTCAGCGCTATAGGGTCCCTCTTCCCCGTGTCCAAATCCCCTGCATGGTTGCCCAAACCAGTACAGGATTTCGTATTTAAAATCAGCACTCTCACCAAAAAGCTCCAAAAATGCTGCTCCTCCCTTTCATCTCCCCCCTTTGTCTCTGTTTTACCGCCTACCGGGCTCTCCGCTTGTGTTTATATCAGACTACATTCCCCAAACATCCGAAAACCCCCCATGCCCCCCTAAGATTTCACACGTGCGGGGACCCAAATTCCCTTTGGGTATGCTACCCGGGGGGCTTTTGGGACATTCCAAAAACCCTAAAAGTTTTTAAGGAAAGGGGCCCCGAATATACATCTTCTCGGTCTGGCCCCCATTTTTCCTTTTGCTATCACAAAATCTGCACTCCCTGCACTTGGGCCCCTCAAGGCACTTATTTGTATTATTGTGACAGTCTGGGGGCGGTTCATCCATTTTTTATGTAAACCCCCCCTATTTTTGGGAAAAAAAGGCCCGGGCCATTGTTAAAATTGGCATTCTTACCGTATGTTTAAACCCCTACACCCTAATAGATTGTAAGCCTCTTTAAGACGGGCCCTCACCCCCTTGTGTTCATTTGTAAGTACTTTTAAGGGGTAATTTACTGTATGTTTACCCTTTAATTTTTAAAATTTCTTTGGGAAAAATGTTGGCGCTTTAGAAATAAAGATTTTTTTTTATTTTTTACACCCGATGTGTTAAGTAGGAAAGGTGGAAGAATTATACACACAAGCCAGACAGACTTTAACCATGACCCTTTGCTGGCTAAACACATGGTAGAAAACAACTGGGAAAAAACCTTTTCTAAAAAAAAATCTTGGCCATAATCCATGTTTCCCGTAACTCACTTATGAGGTTATGGTCCAGGAACCAAGCTGCACCTCCTGTCTCGCACGCAAGAATTTTAGGCTATAGAAAACCACAGAAATGGAAATCAGTCCAATTGATGAATCTGTCATATTCATATTTGATATGCCTAGGTTCTTAAATTCATACTGGGGAACTTGGCGGTCATTATATCTGGCTAGGAGCCTCCTATGCGGAGTTATGACAGAAGCTGGAAAAATTACCCTTTGGGTTAAAGTCCCCTGATATAAAATTTGCCGCCCCTTCTGTGACCTAAGCCGGAGGAAAGGCTGTTTTTTTTTTTGTTTGTTTTTTTTTAGTTTAAAAACAACACCCTTTGGGGCATCGAAGGGCCATTTTTCAGATCCCGAAGTTCCCCCCAAGGGGTAAACCTTTTCCCTTTTTTCTTTTAATTTCTGCCCCTCCTCAGGGGGCCCTTTTTTTACCCGATCGAATGGGTGAAAAGGGCTGTTTTTTCATTATTTTGTCCCTTTTTGTTTACATACCGTACTGCATGTTTTTGATATGACTGTTATTTTGTTATTTTTGTAACCAAGCACAGTGCCTGTATATTAAAGCTTAAAGCTTGCCTTGTTTGCCTAATGAATCCCATAGATCTCTGAAGAGTAAGCGCATGGTTATTTGTGCTGTTGGGGGTCTGAACCGTGTGACTCTTTACCCCAGGGTTCTCCCTGAAACCCACTTTTATAGGGGTTTGGGAATTTTTTTTGAAAAAATTTTGCTCATATTCTGTTGACAATCATTTTTGTTGGAGGTAACCCATAATTTTTTGAAACATGATTTTTTGTTTTCGGATATAAATCTGTTCATCTCCCACAACAAGTGGTATGGGAGATACATTGGTGATCTTCTCCTGATGTGGCAAGGGGAACGAATCAAGCACCAAAAATGTTGTGGAATATATTAATAGTAATGCCATCAACCTTAAATTCACTTTTCATTATGAACAAGTAGTTATCAATTTTCTTGATGTGACTTTAACTGGCAGGGCAAATATTGGGGTATGGGTCCCTCAGTTTAAGAAATCAACAGCAAAAAAATCCACATTACTTGCCAGTTCCTGCCATCCTAAGCATGGGCAAATTAAAAATTTCCCCTTTTTGGGGATTTTATGAGGGGTTTTAAAGGGGAAGCCCAATTTTAAACCCCCCACTTTTCAACTTTAAACATGCGAAAAGGTTAAAAAAAACATTGGGTTATCCCGAAAACTCCTTAAGGGTATGTCCACATGGGTGTTTTGCGGTGCATACCCGTACGCACCGCCCGTTTCCTTGTGGTTTTGGGAGGCCCTGTAATAAGCGGTACTTCCCCGGCCCCTTGGGGGGGGGGCGGCCCGCCGACCCCATAGACATTTCAATTTTCTCGTGGCCCCCCCCGGATTTGCCCGCAAAATAATTGAACCCGGTCCCCCCCCCAAATTATCTCCCTGTATGTATTTTTACAATCTTTTGTACTAGCGGGGGGGAGGAGGCGTTTTAAACCTTTGTTCCTTGGGCTGCTAGGGAAATTTCCCCAAAAATTTTGGGGCGCTTTTTCCCCTGTTTTAAGCGCCAAAATTTCCCGGGGGAAATGCGTCCCAAAATAAGTCGTGTGAACATACCCTTAATAGAGCTGGGAGTAGAGATGCTACAACTGAGAGACAATATTTGTTAAAAACACATAATGGAAATAAGGTTAGATCCAACGGGTGGATTCATAACCTTATCTTTTCAACGACATAAAGTCCACAATTTCCACTAATTCTAACAGTCATTAAAAACACTTGCTTTTACCGTATGTTACTAAAGATCTCCAGGACCTTCGGCAAACAAATCTCAGATTTGCCCCAGCGGATTCTATCTTATCTCCTAGTTTATTATATAACCATACAGAGAGGGGTGATTTCTGGTTTAACATTAAAGGATTTTTCCCAAAATGGGCCTAAGCTATTTATTTTTGGCGATTCGCTAAAAATACTACCAATTTTTTTGCCATGTAAAAAAGACGCAGTTTCTCATTCACGTTTAAACTAATTGTAACAGGGGAAAATTGTTGTGTACTTCATAAGCTGCAGCATTTGTTATGCGCTGTATGTAAGTTACACAATGGGCCCGCTGAAGGTCCGCATAAGGGGCGTCTTTTAGTGATACATAATTTTACGGGTTTTAAAATCTATGGTTTCCCGTCACTTCCAAGAAAAGCACATTGGTGATGTCAGTGCCTTATCTGTAATATGTATTGAAAGGGTTTTCAGGTCTAAAAGAGGGACTGATCTCCATAAAAAAAAATTTAATTATTAAGTTGTGAATCTAAATGGATTTTTGATTTGGGCTTTAGGGTCCCAGGAGGCTGAAACATTAATTTGTTAACGACTGCCCACCGACTATAGATGGCGAGCGCTGCAGGTTCTCTTTCTGCAAGACTCTTTTGACAGCAAAAAAATCAAGGGGATTCCCTGGTCCATCTGTGATCAAAACTCCAAAGCTAAAGGAGCTGCCTGTAGCCTCAGGGCTCTCTGTATAACAAACCTGCAATCAGGGCACATCTTGCTGCTCATGTGCCTGTGTCATACTGACACAGAAAATAAAGTATTGCATTAGAATTTTTAAACATTTTTAAGTGTAAAAAAAAAATTAAAAAAGTTATACCCTTTATGGATTATAAAAAAAGTTTGAAAAATCAAAAAGTGTAGAAAGAATTAACAAAATAATAATAATAAAATAAATATTTTCAAAAAAAATAACTGTGCCTACATTACAAAAAATAATACCTACAGTTGAAACCAGAAGTTTACATACACTATATTAAAAGACAAAAATAGTTGTTTTTTCACTCTGACATGAAATCGAAAAACCTTACCCGTTTTTGGTCAAATTTGGATTACCAAAATTTTTTTTTATTTGTAAAAGCGAATATGAGAGAGAGAGAGAAAAATTTTAAAGGGACTTTTATTACCTCGCAAAGTAAAAATTTTCTACCCTAGGATTACTATGTCTTTTAAAACAATTTGGGGACCCCCCATATGATGAGTCATGTTTTTGGAAGTTTGATTTATTTGGTTTTTGGGAATACTGGTTAGTTAGAGACTACCTGTGGATGTATTTCATTGACATCAGAAAAACACGCTTGTGTGTAAAAAACCTTGTGAAGATGCTGGGGAAAATGGTAAGATTGTTCATTTCTCACTGAAATGAGTACTGTTCAAAAATGGGCTGAAAGGCCTCTGCCGGAAAAAGCCTTCTTCAAAAAAAACTATAAAGCCAGTTTTAAAAAGTTTTCAATGCCAAGGAACAAAGACCTAATTTTTAGAGACTGTCCCGTGGTTGCGAAAAAAATTGAGTGTTTTGGGCCCTAAAGACCCCTTTTTATATTTGGAGGAAAAAGGGAGAGAAGCTTGGAAGCCTAAAAAACACTACCCCAAAACTGCGAAACATAGGGGGGGCAGAAATCATGTTGGGGGGTTTTTTTTTGCTTGCAGGGGGGGAGGGTTTGCACTTCCCAAAATAGATGGAATCATGGGGAAAAAAAAAATTTTTGGAAATTATAAAGAAATATAAAGGGGACATGCCGGGAAAAAAAAGTTTGGGCGGAAATGGGTCTTTGAAATGGACAAGGCCCCAAAGAAAAATGCCAAACTAGTTACAAATTTGGCTAAAGGGGATAACAAGTCAATTTTTTGGAGTGGCCCATACAAACCCCTGATTAAAAATCCTTTTAAAAAAACTTTATGGGATAGCTAAAAAAAGGCGGGGAGGTCGGATTTGGGCCCCCGGGGGGGCCGGGGACCCCCGGGGGGCCCCCCCCCCGAGCCTCGGGGGCCCCGGGGCTTTTCCCGTCGCTCCCCGGGGGCCCGGCCGCGAAATGGGGTCACGGGACCCCCCGGGACCCGCGGGTCTGCGGGGTTTGTCAGCGGAGCACCCCCCCCTTTAGCGCTGCGTCCGCTGTTTCCCCCCGGGCAGGCTAAACGCGTTGGGCCCCTTCAGGCCGGGGCGGCCCCTACGGGTGCCCGTGGGCGGCGCGGTGACGTCATTTCCCACCGCGCCCCCTTTGCAGGGCCCCGTAGGGGAACCCGGCGGGGGAGCTCGAGGGGCCCGGGGGACCTGCCAGGGGGGAGCCGGAGCGGGAGCCGGGGGCCAGGAAAGTGGGTGGTTGTTTTTTTTTTTTTTTTTTTTTTTAAAAACTATTAAGGGGGGCCCCTGCTATAGGGGGGCCCCCTGACTAAAGGGGGGCCCCTTACTCAAAGGGGGGGGCCCCGGGCTACTAGGGGGGCCCCCTGTTTTAAAAAGGAGGGGCCCCCTGATTTATAAGGGGGGGGGGCCTGGTATTTAAGAGGGGGGGCCTTGACTCCCAAAGGGGGGCCCCCCTGGTTAAAATTTGGGGGGCCTGATTCGAGGGGGGGGGGCCCCTGACTAAAAAGGGGGGGCCCCGGGCTACTATGGGGGGCCCCTGCCTACTAAGGGGGGCCCCCCTGACTACTATGGGGGGCCCCCTGGCTACAAAGGGGAAACCCCCCCGGACAAAAAGGGGGGGCCCCCTGGGTATAAGGGGGGGGCCCCGGGGACTACTAAGGGGGGCCCCCTTGATAAAAGGGGGGGGGGGGCCCGGCTAGTTGGGGGGGGGCCCCTTTGGGACTAAAAGGGGGGGGGGCCCGGGTATAGGGGGGGGCCCTTTAAATTATAAGGGGGGCCCTTTGGGATTAAGGGGGGGGGCCTGGTATTGGGGGGGGGGGGGCCCTAAACCTACAAAGGGGGGGGGCCCGGGTTTTAATAGGGGGGGGCCCCGGGACTTTTTGAGAGGGGCCCCTACTACAAAGGGGGGGGCCCTGGCTATTTATGGGGGGCCCTGATACAAAGGGGGGGGCCCCTGTTTCCTAAGGGGGCCCGGGTTTATTTTGGGGGGCCCCTGATTCTAAAAGGGGGCCCCCTGTTAAAAGGGGGGGGGGGCCTGATTTCCCTTTTGGGGGGCCCCCTGGTATAGGGGGCCCCCCAAAATAAAAGAGGGGCCCCCTGAAAAACAAAGGGGGGCCCCCTGACTACTAAGGGGGGGCCCTGATACAAAGGGGGGGTCCTGACTACAAAGGGGGGGGGGCCCCTGGTACAAGGGGGGGGCCCTGGCAAATAGGGGGGCCCCCCGGGATACTAAGGGGGGGGGGGTTTTGGGTTTACTAGGGGGGGCCTCCCTTTACTAAGGGGGGGCCCTGAATCCCAAAGGGGGGGGGGGGGTTTACAAAAGGGGGGGGCCCTGTTTTCTAAGGGGGGGGGGCCCGATACTAAGGGGGGGGGGGGTTGTTTTTCCTGGCTTTATGGGGGGCCCCTGGTATTTTGGGGGGCCCCTGGAAACAAAAGGGGGGGCCCTGGCTCAAAGGGGGGGCCCCTGGCAATTGGGGGGGGGCCCTGACTCAAGGGGGGGGGGGCCCTGGTACTAATGGGGGCCCTGGTCAAATTGGGGGCCCTATTTAAAAGGGGGGGCCCCTGATTCTAAGGGGGGCCCTGGTACTGGGGGTTTCCCCGGGGGTACTTTTTGGGGGGCCCCTGGTCCCAAAGGGGGGGCCCCGGATTTTCTAAGGGGGGGCCTGAGACAAAGGGGGGCCTTGGCAAATTAGGGGGGGCCGGGACTATAATGGGGGCCCTGATTTAAAAAGGGGGGTTTCCATGATACTAAGGGGGCCCTGATATATGGGGGCCCCGACTACAAAGGGGGGCCTGGTTTTAAAAGGGGGGCCCTGATTTACTATGGGGGGCCCTGACTATAGGGGGGGGCCCTTGGTTTATATGGGGGGCCGGGGCTATATGGGGGGCCCTCTAAACTATGGGGGGCCTGGTACTAGGGGGGGGCCCTGATTTACTTTGGGGGGGGGCCCCTGGCTACTAGGGGGGGCCCCTGAAAATAGGGGGGGGCCCCTGTACTATGGGGGGGGGCCGGGGCTATTAGGGGGGGCCCCTTTAATTTACTAAGGGGGGCCCGGGACTAAAAGGGGGGGGCCCTGGCTATAGGGGGGGCCCCTTGGTACTAGGGGGGGGCCCTTGACTACTATGGGGGGGGGCTATTTAGGGGGGGCCCCTGGCTCCCTAGGGGGGGCCCGGGATACAAAAAAGGGGGGCCCTGATTCTTTAAAGGGGGGCCCCTAAACTACAAAAAGGGGGGCCCTGAAAAATTAAAGGGGCCCTGGCTACAAAAGGGGGGGCCCCTGACAAATTTAAGGGGGGGGGCCTAAACAAAACAAAGGGAGCCCCAAAACTACTAAAGGGGGCCCTGACTCCCTTTCACACTAGCAAAAGGGGGGCCCCCTGACTACCTACAACAAAGTAAGGGGGGCCCGGGATTTGGCAATTGCAAAAGGGGGGGCCGGGAATTTCCCTGCACACTAGTAAAGGGGGCCCCCTAACTCCCTGTAAAACTACCTAAAAGAGCCCCTTTAAATTGCTTAAACCCCCCTAAAAGAGCCCCCCTAATGCCGGGTTATACTCCCAAAAAGGGAAGGCCCCTAACTCCCTTTCACCCCCTTAAAAAGGACCCCCTAACTCCCTGTTTTTCTACCAAAAGGAGGCCCAAACCCTCCCTGGTATACCCCTTGCATTTTCCAGGGGGGCGGGCCTTTTCCCCCACCCCCCAAACCCCCTTAGGGTCCCAAGGCCTCAAAGTTTTTGGTTGTACCCGCTTTTCCCCCCCTGGGAAGTTTGTAAAAGAGGTAAAAAATGGGAAAAGGATTCGGGGAAAATTTGAGGAAATTCAAAGTATTTTTGTGTAATTTCTTGCGGGGTTGAGTTTGGGGCCCGGGAAAAAGGTCATCATGGCGGTGGGGAAAACGGTTGCGGAAAAGAGGGGAAAAAAAAGAAGGATAAAAGGAAAAGAGAACGACTCCTCAGATGGGACGTTTTTGGGTGAGCCCTGGATGTAAGGGGTTTGTTACTTCTATATTGGATCAGTGTTGAAATTTACTGTAATGTGTTTTGCCTGAGCTGGTGTTGACCCCTATGGGTTCTATATGGGGCGGGGTTGTAGGTTATTTCCTTTACTGGTGTCTGACCTTCTTGTGGTCTTATAAGGCGGTGTTTTAGGTTATTCCCGAGCTGGGTTGGGCGGAAACCCCTATGTGTTCATATGGCAGTGTTTTTGGGTTATATCGGCTCCAGTATGCCGCCCTTTAAAAGTGTCCCGATTGCCCGGGATAGGGGGTTACCCCTTTCTTTTCTTGTTGGGGGTTTTTTTTAGGGAAAGGGGGCGAGGTCCCTGAAAAAAGGGAAAAAAAGGAGGGGATATTGTATGTGGGTGGAGGAGGGTATTGTTTTTGGGTTTGGGGGGGGGATATTGTATGTGGGGGGAGGGGATAATTTTTATGGGGGGGTGGGGGGGGATATTGTAGGGGGGGGGAGGGGGATATTGTAAAGTGGGGGAGGGGGATATTGAAAGTGGGTGGGGGGGGGTATTGTATGGGGGGTGGAGGGGATATTTTATGTGGGTTTGGGGGGGGATATTGTATGTGGGGGGGGGGGAAAGGGTATTGGGATGTGGGGGGGAGGGGGGTTTTTGTAAAGGGGTGGAGGGGGGGGGTATTGTTTGTGGGTGGAGGGGGAATTGTATGTGGGTGCAGGGGGGTATTTTTAAAGGGGGGTGGAGGGGGATATTGGGATGGGGTGGGGGGGTTTTTGTTTTTTGGGTGTGGGGGATATTGTATGTGGGTGGAGGGATATTGTTTTGGGGGTGGGGGGGATATTGTATGGGGGGTGGGGGGGGAATTGTATGTGGGTGGAGGGGGGAATTGTAGGTGGGGGGGAGGAGGATTTGATGGGGGTGGGGGGAATTTTTTATGTGGGTCGGGGGGATATTGTAGTGGGGGAGGGGGATATTGTATGTGGTGGAAGGGGGGGGATATGGGGGAGTACTTAGCCCTGTGTCTATGATATTTTGACAGCGATATGTGGTGACAGAAATGGACTCTCTTGTATTGTACTACCATCAGTTTGTTCGCCACTGTTTTATGTGGAAAAAATGGTCGCGTTTATGTCAAAGAGGCCGGTAAATTTTCATGTAAGTGGGTGGGCCCCCCAAGATAACCCCCCTGTTGGGCTCCAGCCCCCCAGCCCGACACTAAAAGCAGGGGTGAGCAAGGGGGCCCCTAAAACATGGCTCATTTATACAGCTCTTTAAGGAGGAATGGGGCACATTTCCCCAACTCTTGTGGAAGCTTGGGGAAAGGTATCCAAAACATTTGACCCAATCATATAGTTAAGGGATGCTACAAATCTAATGAAATGTATGTAAGTTTTTGAATTTGCAGAAAGTAAAAAAAAATGTTTAAAAAAATTTTCTTATGATTTGGATAGGGAAAAAAATTAAATAATTTTGAAAATTAATTGCCCTAAAATGGTAGGTTTATTTATTTTCATGTCGATAGTGAAAAAAAAAATGCTTGTTTCTTTTATAGTGTTGTAAAATTTTGGTCTAATGTACACGTATTAGGTATAGGGGAAACATAATCATGTAAATTAACTAAAGGTTTTTAGTGTGAAACGTGAATGATGTAAACAAATAATAAAACAAATTGAAGATAAATCTGCAGTAATTTTTGTATGTTTATGTAATCTCAAACTATGCCCCCCAAAAAGTACAACTAAAAAAAGGGCCCTCTACAACTGGTATTGGAAAAATTAAAAAAAAAAAGTTCGACAACGAAAAAAAGGCAAAAATAAAAAAATGTGGGTCTTTAAAGGGGCCTTTTTAGGTCCGGTTTGGGGAAATTAAAAAGATATAGATTCAATATTAATAATAAGTGTATGTTTTGCAACGGTATTTTGATAAATCATACCCAAAGGCATTTGGAAAGGGGTGGGGAGCCCCAGCGCCCTTTTTGGGTTTTTGTAACAAATCCCATTTTGCTTTTGCCACCAAAAGTCTTGTGATATGCAGAGCTAAGAGAGGGCGAAAAGGAAAAAAAAACCTACAAGGTTCGTTCGGTGTCTCTTAAGGAGAGTTCCCTTTTCCTGAAAATTATATACGTATATTAACATTTTTAATAAGTATGTTAAAAAAATATTTTGGTATTTTTGTCAATTTTTATATTTTTAATACGTGGCTGATTCATCATCAGTGATTGGAAGTTCTATTAAGCATGTTCATTGGTGGAATTTGCACTTGTGATTTCTCTCAGGTTTTTTTAATAGGTTTCTAATTATACCTAGCCCTATGCTATGTCTAAGAACCTGGTTTGTCCAAAACGTGTCAGTGGGTTGATGGAATATCATACTATGTGAGTTATTGGATTTTGTGTATGTCTACAGCAGGGATGGGCAATTAATTTTCCTGTGGCACATGAAAAAATTGGGTTGGGTTTTTTGGGAAAGACTAATATTTTAACTCGTTTCCCCAAACAATATCCCTTGCCCGAGAAATTGCTAAGTCTTACAATTGACTTTGGGGCCCTTAAAAACCCGCTTAAGACTTTAGCGACTTCAAAACGCTGTAAGTTATATGTCCCCAGTGAGGTATTAGGCCCCCCAGTAAGTTTTGTCCCCAGTAGGTGGGGATATAGGTTATAGCCCCCAAGTAGGTATTAGGCAGGTTATAGGTCCCAGTGGTATATAGGAGGTTATAGGTCCCCGCAGGTTGTATTTAGGTTTTTGTCCCCATTGTTATATAGGTAGGTTATATGCCCCAGAAGGTATACAGATAGGTTATATGTCCCCCAGTTGATATATAGCTAGGTTATAGGTCCCCCAGCAGGTATATAGGTAGGTTATAGGCCCCCCATGGTATATAAAAGGTTTTGGGTTCCCCCAGAGGTATAAAGGTGGTTATAGGTCCCCCAGAGGTATATAGGAGGTTATTTTGTCTCGAGGTATATGGGCCCCTAAAGGGTATAAGGCAGGTTTTTTGTGCACAGCATGTAAGAGAGGGTTAAATTTTAAAAAAAAAAAAAACAAACGTATCACCTTTCCCCTGCTCCCTGAGCCCCCTGTTTCGGGTTTTCCTCATGCCTGTACTGTGTGCTCCGGTTAGCCACAGAAGCCTGCAACTGTGTGTGCATCCAGAGGACGCACATACAGTTACTTCTTGGCGCTGCCGCCATCACCGATTGCCAAGGTCTCAAGCCGATAAGTTAGCAACTGGTCGGCTGATGGTGGCGGCACCGGGGACTACTGAGTTGCGTGTATTGTTGGGAAATCTCACGCGGGCCGGTCAGAGCTACTTAGAGAGCCGGATGTGACTCGCGGGCCATACAATGCCCAGGTCTGGTGTACAGTATTGGATTTTAATGATGGAATAATAAAGATTTTTATACTGCCATTTTTGAAATTGGAAACTAGTAATCTTTGTACATTTTCTAGACCGGGTGGGGGTTGCGCCTGGTGTAGGCGTAGTGAGAAATCAAGTGTGAGTGTTGATAGGGGTATCCCCGGTACCCCCAAGTTGTGCGAAGGGGGTGGGGCCTGGTTGTGTGTTGAAGGACTGTGCCCGAGACCTTTACATGTGGTTTTCACTTTCCTGGTCTTTTTTGAGGTTGGCAGTGGATTGAAAATCTCTTCATTTAGTGCTTGGTTCTTTATTTCTCCCCCTTTTTGCCTTGTTCCCCGATAATATAAATTTTTAAAAGTGGGTTAACCTCTAAACATGATCTTCCCAAAAAAAATCCCCCGCTTTTAAAATTGCACCGGGGGGGGTTGAGTCAATTTTTTTAATGAATGTCCTTTTTGAGTGGGTGGCATGTAGCTCATGAAGAAAGTCATGTGTTGTGAGCTGGCTTGGTGGGTATATAAGGTGTGTGATACACTGTCTGCAGATGTATCCCTCGTTGCTATAATTGGATAAAAGGACAATTTATCAGAATTGCAAAACTGGATTGTTATTGGATTTAGGGCCCAGGATTGCAGCACTTCTGAAACTGTGCAGTTTGTGAACTGTTCACATGCTGTTGTGGTGAAACTGCATTGCGAGAGGACAAATGACAGTAATGTGAATAGGCAACATGGAAACTGTGGAGCACCACATGCCATTTATGTGAGAGCTGAACATAGCTCAATGAAGGTGTGCTAGGGTACACCAACACGCTACAGTGGAGCTGCTCACCACCAAAACAAACCAGATGTGTGTCTAAAAAAAATAGTTCAGTAAAACTACTGACAGGGGGTTTAACACGATGGGGGTTATGATTGCAAAAGCAGTGGGTTTCAGCAGGGGAAATACTTTAATTTTCAGGGCAGTATCGGAATTGCACCTCTGGGAAACGGTTGCCACATTTCCTTCTTTATGAACAGATGAATGTTAAATGTCAGGCAAGAAACATCAGAGAACAAACACCCTGCAACCATTGCTGGAAGAAAACAAATTTAAAGTGACGCGTTGTGCTAAGGGTGTCCCCCCGGCAAGGGTTTTTATCGAATTTTCAGACGGTTTTCAGTTTTAAGGTGTAGCCCTTTTTTATTGATTTAATAGAAAAATTTGTGCAGCATTCCCCATGCACATATTTTTCCCCCGGTGGTTTTTGATACCGCCAGTTTCCTAAAAACTTTGAAAATGTTTTCTTTGGCCCTTTTTTTGGGCGAAATGAAATTAAGTGTGAAAGGGATGGCTTTGCATCCGCAAACGTGGACAAAAGCCCCCCCTAGTGCCCCCAAAAAAAAAAAAGAATATGGGCGAAAAAATCCTAGTATATTGTCTTTGCCGTGGGAAAGCCCCTAATTGTCTCCCCGGGTGATGGGGGCTGGCAGCAAGAAAACGCAAATGAATTGGGGTAAAAATGTTGGGAAAATTTTTTGGGAGTAATTTCCTGAAATTTAAAATGAAATTAAGGGAAAAGAGGGTAATCCGGGGGAAAATTTTGACCCCCCCCACCTTACGCAAATGTGGGTGCATGGTCGATGGGGTAGTTTCGGGGGAAACCCGGGATTTCAGGTTAGCTGGGGCCTAGGGAAGGGTTATTTGGTTACGATAATAATTAAATTCGCCCCCCTTCCGCGGTTGTTTAAAGGTGTCCGCACGTTATTTAATTTAAAATTAAAATTAAATTTTTATATTTTAGTGGGGGGGGGAAAAGAAGGGGCGGCCACAGTTGTGCAAATTTTAAAATTTAAAAGGGGAGGCCTTTTTAATTACCAAAGGTAGATTAACCTTGAGGGAAAATTGGGGGAAAAGTCCCGAAAACCATTGGGGCTGATTTGGAAAGTTTTTTTTGCAAATTAGGGGGGGAAAAAAAAGAAGGATAAAAAAGGTTTCTGGCTTTTACGCCTGAAAATTTTCCTTTAGAGGTCCCGTTCCCCCCAAAAGGGGGGAATGTAAGTTTAAAATTGTTTAGTTAAAGCACCTGTGAAAAAAAGAATAAATCCCCAGGTGAAAACCAAGGTGCAAAGGACAACCCGAAACCCAAAAGGGCCGAGTAGAAAGGGGGAATCGAAAAGCAAGAGCTTGGGGGGAAAAGTCCGGGGAGAATATTTGAAAATGGGAAAAACCGCCCCGGGGTTTTTTTTTCCCCATTGGGCCCCCGCGTCTAACCCCGGGGGGGTTAAAATGATCACAAAACGGAAGAAAAATCCCAAACTACTGGGGGAACCTAGTAAAGCCCCAGAAGCGGGCCCAATGTAAAAAGGGGACCATCAGAAACCCCACTATACCGCCAGGGACTCAATCCGCATTACCAGTACAGTGGGGCCGTTGAATTTTGCTAGAGGCATTTAAATGATCCAAAGAGTATTGGGGAATGTCTTTGGGGTCAATAAACCCAAAGTAAACTGTTTGTAAAAACACAACTCGTCGTGTTTAAAAAAGAATGGGATTTGCATCAAAAACACCATACCTACTGTGAAGCAAAAGGGTGGAAACATCTGCTTGGGGCTTTTTTCTCGAAAAGGGGCCCAGGACGACTGATCCGTGTAATGAAAAATGAATGGGGCCATGTATTGTGGGGTTTTTTAGTACAAACCTCCTTCCATCAAAAGGCCATTAAGATGAAACGTCGGGGCTTTTTGCTGACAAGAAAAAAAAACCACCTCCCAGGGCAAAAAAGGGATGGCTTCGTAAGAAAATTTCAAGGTCCGGGAGTGGACTAGCCGTCCCGATTCAACCCATAAAAAACCCTTTGGGGGGAGAAAAAGTCTGTGTTGCCCATTGACCCCCCAAAACTGCTCAGGGGAACTATGGAAAAAACCAACAAACAGCAACAGTGTTCCCAAACCCTTGTAAAATTTTACAGAAAATTTTGCCCTCTGTCATTGCACAAAGGATATATAACAAAGTATGAGATGAAGTTTTGATTGACCAAATCTTATTTTCCCCAAAATTTTGGGCAAAAAATTTCTTTACAAATCGACAGTGTGAGTTTTGATTTTTTTTCCTCTTTTTGTCTCTTATATTTTTGAGCTACCATGATGTCAATTACAGGCCTTTTTATCTTTTTAAGTGGGAAACTTGACTAAATCCTTTCTTCCCCTTACGCATTTTGTTTTTTTCCTTTTCTTCTATTGCACCAACTTGTCTTTTTCTCACAATGCGTCTTACTTATGATTTTGTAGCCCATTTCAGCTCGTACAGGTCAGATCTTGTCCCGACATTCTTAGAAAGCTTTTTGGTTCTTGTCCATGTTCGGGTTGAGTCGCTGATTAATTTTGAGTCTGGAAGGATCTTTAATAAAGGTGACATTTAAGAAGCTGCTTTAAGCGGGTAACGAGTTGATTGGGAGGTCTAAAGGTCTGTAGGACCCCAGAACCTTATTGGTTGGGTGGGAAAAAAATCTTATTTTCTCCAGCAAAATGCAAATAAATTTTAAAAATTTAAAAAATGTGTTTTTCTGGATTTTTTAAATATTCATCCCTAAATGTTTAAAAAAAACCTACCCCTTAAAACATAGACTTTTCATGCTTTTTCATAGCAAATTTACATAATCAGAAGGGGGATCAAATAATTATTTTTTTTTCACTGTGTGTGTGTATGAATATAATTATATACAGTAATATAGGGAAAGACCAAAGAACTTTTCAGAGGTGTCGATTGAGAAAGAGACAACTTTTGGGTGAAATAAAGAAAATAAATAAAAAAGAAATACAAAATGACTGTAAATCACATTGATCGGGCACCATGCAAAATCTCCCCTTATGGGTATCTTGTTCATGGGGAAAGGTGGAGACAGCCTAAAACTACAGGGGAAAAAAAAAAATTGTTATTGATCTCAAGGTGCGGGGCCCACAGTCACCAAAAAACCATTGGTAACACGTTCCTGAAATGGTTTCAAATGCGGCCGAGCCTGAAAGGTCCCCCTCTCAAGAAGGCACATGTGCAGGCCCTTAAGTTTCAAACAAAAACCTGAAAGATTCTGTGCGGGGCATAACAAACCCGGGCACTGCTAACACCTGAAAACCCCGGGATTCGACTCCCGGCGGGGCGGAGCTGGAGGCCCCCCGCTTCCTACCGCCTCCCCCTGAGTGTTCAAGCAGGAAACCCAGTGTCCAAGCGGACCTCACCGCCCTGCTTTGCAATCTGCCCGTAGCCTTAAACCTAAAGGGGGGCCCGGGCCCACAAAAATTGCGCCGCCCGCGCCGAGTACAGATTTTCCGAGAGTTGAGCTGGGTGCATCAAGGGAACACATTAACATTAATGAAACCGCCATTGGGGGTTTTTAGACTACGAAGCCTGCCTTCCCACAAATGGGCCCTATAAACCTAAACCTGCCCTGTCTACATATTTGGCCCCAAGACTACTCTAAGCCCTACCTCCTAATTTGATGGCCCCTAAGACTACCCAAGCCCTGCCTCCTACATATACCCTATAGATACCAAGCCAATTGCCTTTCATTTGGCACCCATAAAATACCCTAAACCCCGCCTACCAACATTTAAAGGCCCCCAAGACTACCCTAAACCCTGCCTCCTACTTATGGCCCCTATAATACCCTAACCCTCCTTCCACAAAAATGGCCCCAAAAAGACTACCTAAAAACCCGCCTCCTACATATATGGCCCCATAGACTACCCTTAAAAACCCTTCTGCCTCAATATGGCCCTATAGCCCCACCCCAAACTTCCTGCCACATAAAGGGCCCTTTTAAACACCAAAAACCCCCCTGCCCATATGCCCCTATAGCTACCAAACCCGCCTGCCCAAGTGGGCCCATAGCTTTTTAAACCCTTCCTGCCTTAGGGGGCCATACTACCTAAACCCCGCCCAATGGACCCCCTATAAGACAAACCGTCGCCTTTTTGGGCCCCCTATAGCCTATTTACCTACCTACCTATGTGGGCCCCACCTATAGCCTAGCTACCTATGGCCCAACTACAGCCTAACTGTGGCCCACTTACTGCCTAGTTAGCTACCTGGGGCCTACCTACAGCCTACCTACCTACCTACCTTAGGGCTGCCTACCTAACTGGGGCCTAACTACTGCCTACCTAGTGCCAATCTACCTTTCTATCTGTAGCCTACCTATCTAACTGAGACCTGCCTAACTACTGCCTACCTAGGACCAATCTACCTACCTGAGGCCTATATACTGCCT
This sequence comes from Phyllomedusa bahiana, assembly GCA_025379985.1. NCBI lineage: Eukaryota > Metazoa > Chordata > Amphibia > Anura > Hylidae > Phyllomedusa > Phyllomedusa bahiana. Next base: position 122,374 of record JAODAL010003658.1, read on the forward strand.
ACCTACCTGAGGCCTATATACTGCCTACCTACCTGGGGCCTAAGTACTGCCTACCTATCTGGAGCCACCAACCTAGCTAATGGGGTTTACCTACCTGTCAATTTGATTCAGAGGGGTACAGGCCATAGCTGTAACAAAATCCCAGGGGGTGAATTCTCTGTTTCTCCCCTCTAGGAGACTGGGCCTCTAAGCTATGGCCTGTACCCGCTCTACCACCCATGGGAAGTTTGCACAGAGGTGGGGGGCAGGGCGTGAGGTGCTGAAAAAGTGAGGATTCTAAGATATTTGTGTCCAAATCTGCAGGGACAAGTGGCGGCCGGGAGAAGTTGTCATGGCGGTCTGGACCAAATGCCGAATAAAAGGGAGAGTCAACGATTTATCAGAGAAACTTTACCTGTGAATCACAAGATGTAGCTGCACTGTAATCACTTATGTGTCTGCAGAGTCTGTGTACACTGGTGTCTACCACTATATGGTGACTGTATGGGGGTTAATTTACAGTCTGTAGAGCACCTGTGTACACTGATACCTACCACTATATGTTCACTATATGGCAGTACTATTGGTCTTTGTATGCTGATCAGTAATAGTGTAGGGGTATTATTCAGTCACTGTGTGGTGGTAATTTGTAGTCATATTCTGGCAATATAATCAGGTCCTTATGTAGTAGCTTTATGGGTAATGTTAGTCTTGGTATAGTGGGATATTTTTGGTAGCAGTATGATAGTGATATCTATAGTGAGGTATTTGCCCCTTGTATTATCTAGTAACTGCACGCCGCCGGAAACGGTCGGAGCCGGGGAGCCGGACGAGGGGGGGGGGAGAAGTGGCCCTATCCAAAAGTTTGCTATGAGGCCCAGGCTTCTCTAGTTACGCCCCTGATTCTGTGAGTGACTGGGAGAAGGTGCTGTGGTCAGATGAGACAAAAATTTAGCTCTTTGGCATTAACTCAACTCACTATGTTTGGAGGAAGAGAAATGCTGCCTATGACCCAAAGAACACCGTCCCCACTGTCAAGCATAGAGGTAGAAACATTATGTTTTGGGGGTGTTTCTCTGCTAAGGGTACAGGACTACTTCACCGCATCAATGTGTCTTCCAGCGAGACACTGACCCAAAACATACAGCCAAGGAAACAAAGGAGTGGCTCAAAAAGAAGCATATTAAGGTCATGGAGTGGCCTAGCCAGTCTCCAGACCTTAATCCCATAGAAAACTTAGGGAGGGAGTTGAAGCTCCAAGTTGCCAAGCGACAGAGTCAAAATCTTGATGATTTAGAAATGATCTGCAAACAGGAGTGGACCAAAATTCCTCCTGACGTGTGCAAACCTCATCATCAAGTACAAAAAAGTCTGACTGCTGTGCTTGCCAACAAGGGTTTTGCCACCAAGTATTAAGTCTTGTTTGCCAGAGAGATCAAATACTTATTTCTCACTGCAAAATGCAAATAAATTTCTATAAGTTATACAACGTGACTTTCTGGATTTTATCTTGGATATTCTATCTCTCATTGTTAAAATTAACCCACCCTTAAAATTCTAGACTGTTCATGTCTTTGTCAGTGATGGGCAAACTAACACAAGTAGCTAGGGATCAGATAATGTTTTCCTTTACTGTGTACATATATATATATATATATATATATATATATATATATATATATATTAGCCTCAAAGGGGTGTTGTACAGTTTTTCAAGACACTTTAATCGAAAGTACACATAATTGTTGCATAATCATTGCATAACTAAGAACATCTTCAATTCAGTATGCTAACCACCCCTAGAGATCTTTAATGGAAGCCATGTAGATAGTCACCTAACTTAAATACCTATTGCTAAACCATATGTATATAATAGATAGCTGTCAGTTTACCTTCGCTATTAACATATACATTGCCTGAAAGCTCTTATCCTTTTAGGAGGGAGGTACAGATAAGCAGTTAAATTTTTTAAAGGGACATGCTTAGTGTTTTGTGTTGCAACTGCTTTTGTTCTCATACAATAAAACAGTTATATGCCTATTTAGATTTACTTATATGTTTATTCTGAACATAGGATTGTTGGTACAGAAAAGGAGCTAATAAATAGGTCTATGAAATTGTACATGTCCAGTTTATTGTATTGGCAGTTCTGGTACTATAGTTGGTAGCAACAGCTCCCTATCTTATTAAAATTGTTACTGAATTCCCATGTCTTTATATACCATTTATAAATAATTCAACCTATAAATAGTCATGTAAGTCATTCCTAATAGGAACAGGTAACATCAAAGCCATATTTTAAAATATACATTGTGCATGGGATAAAACCAGGTATTAACAACAAGTGATAATAGTAGACGCCAGGAAAACATACAGGCATCCTGTAAGCACACATGTAGTCTTATGCTTTGTGACTTGGCATGGTCTTGGTTAACAGAGAGAAAAGAAAAAAAAGAGAAGTAGCCAGTTTGTAATAAAATAAATATAGAGATTGGTTTACATGGAGGATCCAGAAAGATTGTACACAGTACAAAGGGGGAGAGGGAAAGAGAGCTAAATGTGATTACTACTGGGAGCAGGTGCAGGGAACTCACACAGAGGTTAGCTGAAAACTGAACGATTTGGCTTGGGTGTCCAGTACTGATCACATATCTCCCTTGTTATTTATTTCTACAATAAAAAAATATTTTTTGTCCTTTCGGACTCCATCGTATACACTTTTGCAGCATTTTAAAATGCTTGTAAAAATTAACATGCATTTCTAAAATGTTTCATGGTCTTTTTAAGCATTTTAGTGACAGTTCATTGTTTGTGACATTTCTTTTTCTGAAGCTTCAAAATGTCAGAAAGGAAACACCGTCCCAAAGTGTGCTGCAGTTTTTTAAAATAAATAAATAGCAAAAACAGCACAAACCAAAATGCTGAAAGTATTTTAACCTAACAATGGAGTTTAAAAACAAAGATGCAATGAATGAGTTTACTTTTAAAGTAGTGTCTCCATCAAAATAATAAGTATATATTACCAGAATAATATTAATACATAAAAATAGGAGTTTGAAAATTATGAGCAGCTACTGCCTGAAAAATTTTAAAATAAATAATAAATTATATCACTAGAGTATTATTGGTAGCATATCCATAGTACAAGCAATAATGTAAACCTAACAAAATAAAACTGTGACAACAGTAATAATAGATGTTTATGTTATGGTTTAGATATCATTAAGGAATACTTATTATATAGTCACTGCTAAAAATGAACATAAATCCAAGATTATATATACAGAAATAAATACATAGATAAGTATATATAGGGTAGTACATACAAAGGCGGATAAGCCTCTCATCACCCTTCACTCACCCATAGTATAATGTACGCATAAATATATATATATATATATAGGGAGAGAGAGAGAAGAGAGAGTGCAGGAGAGAGAGAGAAGAGAAGAGAGAGAGAGGTTCATATATAAACACCTGAGAGTTTTGTCCACCTAGACATATATATATGTATATATATATATATATATATATATATATATATATAATAAAAAAAAAAGCTCTCACCCTGCCATAATGCAATGTACCAGGTGCTTATATGTAAATAATATTATAATATTGCAGAGTGAGTGGTGATTATAGGCGTATCCACCTAAATATATATTTGTTCATCTGTACAAATGTTCAGCCACCGTTCATAGAAAAAGGGGCATATATATATATATATATATATATATATATATATATATATGCCCTTTTTATGAATGGCGGCTGGACATTTGTACAGATCAAGAACTATTTATCTTGTGTGTCATGCCTATTTTCTCATACATCCTCGAACCTCTTGCTTGAAATTTTTTATCAGCTTGTTACTCTACAATGTCTGATTTCCTCTGTATATGTATATAATTTAAAATGTCAATTCTGCTGGGGAATATGTTAATGCCATATACATATAGATGAATATTATTTTTAGACAATGTACACATTTGATTATTAGCATGATGATATTGATGATGCTTTTCCAAATAAAAACAAGTGAATCAAAATAAAAGTAGGATAAAGACTTATTAATACAATCACTCTTCCTGTTAATAAGGAATATTATTGCTGTCATTGAGCAGCAGAAAAAGTACTGTTTACAATAGACAAATACATATGATTAATGAATGAAAAAAATATCTGATCCAGTATGAATAAAGGATATCATATAAATAGAACCAGTTGCCTAGTAGTGTGCATTACATAAATAATGTGATAGCACATGAAATATTATTTAACATTAGTTATAGTTGAAACATATGTACACAATTATTATTATTATTATTATTATTATTATTATTATTATTATTATACATAAGTTAATTATTATACAATATAATATAATTCTCACCGTATTCTACATAAACTGTAGAAATTGGGAACATAGTTGGATGATAAGATAAATTAGATAATGTCCCGATTTCCCTCACATGAAAAAATAAGTATTTGTTAATTATTTGTAGCATTATTATTATTGCTATTATTATATAATCAATCATAATAATAAGAAAAAGAACAACAACGAGAAAAAGACCTATTCCTTATTTCCTATAAGGGGTGTGAGAAGCCGGCAGAGTGAGAATAAATGAATTGTACAAACAAGAGTGGGACCATGCAGTGCACTGTGTGCGAATGAGATACAGAGCACCATAGACGTCTAGACTGGAGTCATTTCGTTATCAGGTTGTGGGGGGAAAGAAACAGTTCTCCAGGGGGACAAAAGAGGAGCATGAGGTCACAAGACAGCACACAGCAAAACTCATTACATGCATCCCACTGTGGGACTATGTGCTGTTCCACATAATACAAACAGTCACAACACTGGGAAGTTTTGTTGCAATGGAGCACTGTTAAATTTACTGTATCAGCTTTAGAAAAACGGACAGAATGATTAGTAGCTCTAACTAAGTCCTGAATATATTTAAAATAATAAATCTTGCTATATAAAAAGACTCTTTATACAGTAACTTTCATCATTCAGTGGCGTTATTTGGTGAGATCATGGGTGAAAATCAAAATATACAAAAATATAGCTAGATGATATACATAATAGATAAGTAGCTTTACACACATTAGTGTATATAGATAGATATATGTGTATGTGTGTGTTTATATATATATATATATGCAATGACTATGCTTCTATTTACTTACATACTTTATATAATATAATTACATACGTGTGTATGTCTATATATATATATATATATATATATATATATATATATATATATGTGTGTGGTGTGTGTTATAGTTATGTATATATACATAGATACATAGATCTATATGAATAAAAAAGCTAGATATTATGTATAGTATATACATATATTTAAATATTATATATCCATATACACAAGTAACTATTTTATATACATTATGTAAGTATATCGAAGTATAGTTATTGCATAGAGACAGAGATATTAGCATATATATATATATATATATATGAATATGCATAATATCTCTGTCTCTATGCATATTCTTATATATATATATATATATATATATATAAATATATACACACATAACATCTCTGTCTCTCTCTATGAAATAACTGTACTTCTATATACTTACATAATGTATATAAAATAGTTACGTGTGTAAATGGATTTATAATATTTAAATATATATATACTTTACATAATACCTAGCTTTTTTATTCATATATATATATACATAACTATAACTCTCTCTCTATAAATGCAACTATATATACACAAATATTGTTTGGAATAGAAAAATACAAGATTATTGGACTAAAGTTCAGCCACGATCTGGTCTGACCCCCCTTCTCCTCTCCTCGTTTCAGTCTTAGAGGTGGAGTGAGTGCAATAAGGAGGTGCAGATATGGAGTGTTGATGTAGGAAAAGGGCAAGACGTTAATAGACACATCCAGAGATATGTCACTGTAAGAAAACACATTTATCAATGTACCTGCAGTGAAGGGCTTTCTGCTGCCTGCTCCTTTGTGTTTTCCCATAGTCTGCTGGATGAGTCCTGTCCTGCTCACAAAATACTATGTAGTCAAGTGGATTATCCCCACTGAGAGAAAGGGGTCTGGAGGTGATAGCAGAAGGGCGCAGACTATACAAATGTAGCCACACAGTCTCCTTGTAGCGGCTGGACACAAGGGACAACAACATCTCTACTGTAACAGTAAACAATTTATATTGCATTCACATAGGAATCCAAACATTACTAGTGCATGATAATATGGGCAGCATGATTAGTACATCAGGTCTTGATTATCCTAATATTTGGAGGAGTGTAAAACAGCAGTAGCAGCAATAATGGAAATAGACAGAACAAGGAAACAGGCCACACAAACAAATCTATTACTTTTATTTAGCTTTATTTTTGCACAGTTTATTTTTGCAGTTTAGTGCTTATTACATGATACATTTAGGAGAGCTAATATATTCGTAACGGTCAGAGGTCCCCTGGTGTCACACAGATGTTTTCTCCTACGTTTTACTTCTCTCTCTTTTTTTTTAATAAATGAACTGTATTGTTTAACATTCTGTACAATATTCGTTTACCAGATATCACTTTAATTTCATGCGTCCGCTAATTAGCCCAGACTCATAATAACACTGTGGAGAACAAGCCATTAATTGCTAGTAGCAGGGTCCATCCCTTGCTGGTGGGGAGGTAATTGGGAGCTGCTCTATCATTCACTAATACTCCTAATATCATAGGCAGACGCCTATCATTATTTTAATTGCACGCCTACATCATTTAGGGAGCTGGTGCCACTATTGTCACCCACAATGGAGGAGGCTGTAGCTGAATGGACATGGAATAAAGGGCCTTACTAGTGTGAATCTTGTCATGCACTCTATCCTATGTGCACTGCTATGTGAACAACACTTCATTGTCATTAATCCTATAATATTTGCGATAAGACAATTGACTGTTCTTAGTCCACTTCTGTAAACAATCCTGAAATGGCAATAAGATTCCTTTTTCCCCCAGAATCCCCCTATGGACATATTAGGGCCACTCCACCCCTAACTGTATGAGGAAATGACAATGAATAGTCAGGGAGCAGGGTGCAGAGTCCTTATAATGATAATGAAGTAGCTGCAAGCTTCACCCCTTGAGCCCATCACCTCCCAGGCATTTATCAGCTGGATCCAGCACATATGACGCTCAAACGCTCCAATTGGCCAAGGGGGAGATAGGATCTGTGTGGCCATCAAATTAAGGAAGGGGAGGCAGAGAGTCCACACTCACTACTACATTCAGTGCAGCTGCAGCCAAAGATCTAGACCCACCCCAGCTACTCCTGACCTCATGCCAGCAACACTCTGCTATACTTAGTGCCAACATCCCAAGAAGAGCAGCAGCCCCTGGAGGAGACTCAGCAACAATGTGCTGCTCCTAGAACTCTCCCTGGCCCCTGTGTGTCCTGTACACTGCACCTCTAGAAGGAGGTGGGCTCACTGATTCTCAAGGTTACTTGCTGCTTTACACCCGGTGGAGACCTTGTCCAGCATGGAGTATACAGCCTCTCCCAAGCCCCAGCTCTCTTCCAGGGCTAATGCCTTCTCCATTGCGGCCATCATGTCTAGCGGGACCGTCAAGGACAAGGACACTGAGAGTACAATCAAGCCACTGGGTGAGTATACAAAATTCATTATCCATAGCAATATGAGGAGAACAGCTATGAGTATGAATATGTATGTATGTGTGTGTGTATATGTCTAATGTCTATATAATTAGATATATCTGTAATATATATATATATAATATTTTATAATCTATATATATATATATATTTTAATATATATATATATATATATATATATATATATATATACATATATATACACACACACACATATATACATAAACACACACACACACATATATACATACATATACACAGCCGCACACACTAATAAGTCATACAGATCTATATGTATCTACTAAGCCTCTTAGACTGTTGTCTCTTAACTCCAAGTTAGTTCCGACAACTCCTCGCGCAATTGGGAGAACTGCTCGTCTGTTTTGCACAGTGAAAACTTCTTTAGGGTTAGATCTTCCTCTCACATAGTTTTATTCAGGGCATAGGTAATCATGTATAAAGCTACAGTGACAGAATGCCATGCTTAGGGGCGAGCCTGGCAGTGTTGTCTCAGTACGGGCACTGCCAGGTACTTCGCAAAGTGGGATTTTAGGTGAGCAATCCGCGCATCACTACAATCTGTTCCGTTATTTGGAGTGTGGATCGCTGCTACTTCTTTTCTAAATCCATGAATCTGAACATACTATTAATGCTCACAGTTTCTAGTTTTCCATTATTACAAACGGGATTTTTTTCTATGTGTTGGTCTTCTTTATAGCAAATGAAATCCAGTAAACAGTAAAGCAGTGAGATCTTATAATTAGTGGATATGTATCTACACTGGAACATTCTGCTTTAAATACATAGTAAGCCTGGGATAATCATGTGCTTAATTTAAAACTAAAGCCTGAGAAACTATTTTGCTTCGGTCCAGTGCTGCATTATAAACTTGTGCACAAAGTAAATATTTTGATGCAAGTTTCCATTGTTTCATTTGTTTCAATTCTGTACATTTATTCAGTTGTTAATAATGTTTAACATGAATAAAATAAAAAATTGGGTGAGATATTAGAACAAATGTCATAGATAGATAGATAGATAGATAGATAGATAGATAGATAGATAGATAGATAGAAATTATATTGACCAATAAAAACATACCACACATGGATAGTTAAATCATATTTTTCTACCAATTCTTTTAACCAAATGAGTGCATATATGTATTTATATACGTATATATGAGTGTGTCTATATCTATATATATATATATATTTATATAAGTATAATATATATATGAAGACATACACACTCATATATATATATACACATATATAAATCTATAGATCTCTCTCTCTCTTCTCATCTCTCTCTCTCTCCTCTTCACTCCTCTCCTCCTCTCTCTCTCTCCTCCTCTATATATATATATATATATATATATATATAGATCTATCTATATGTATATATAGATCTATATATAGGTATACAGCTTAGAAGTATTGGTATAACTTACAAATTGTTGTTCCTGAGATTGTTCATACAATTATGTGTATGAAAAATTACATAAATAATATTAAATGTTGATTTTTATATGATTTGTTATTAGTTATTGCTTGGTATTTACATGTATTCACTGTCATTGCTCTTACTTTACCATTCAGCATAAATCTAGCTAAAGAATTATGTTTGTAATATCTACCAGTATGTAGTTGTATCACTTTTCAATATACTTTATACATGATGTCCCTCAATGACATGACATGAATGGACACTAATGCACAGTTTTATCTTTCTCATCTCCAGCCCAATACATCCAATTTCTTTTAAGTGAGAGAGAGACTTCCCAGGACTGTTTCTTGGTGTCTAGTTAAGTCAATCATTTATATATTTTCTTTTCCTTTGTGTTAGAACAATTTGTGGAGAAGTCATCATGTGGGCAGCCTCTGAGTGACATATCCAGTGTGGACCCTCATGGGGACTTTACCAGTAGCCCAGTTACTTTGTGTACAGAGCCTCTAATCCCCACAACTCCCATCATCCCCAGTGAAGAGATGGCCAAAATTTCTTGCAGCTTGGAAACCAAGGAGCTCTGGGACAAATTCCATGATCTAGGGACTGAAATGATCATTACCAAGTCTGGAAGGTGAGATTTACTCTTGGTTAGAAAGCAGCAAATAAATCAATAAAAAAAAACACAACATTTTAAAATAAATGTGTATATTCAATTTCCTTATATTTAGCCTGTTACCATTTGGACTATTATTAAAAATAGCTGTTATAGAATTATTTTAATCATTAATGATTATAATATTATGCAGTTTGTATGCCAGACATTATCACATGTTGCAATAAGAATTGAAAAGCAATGGAATGCATTTAATGGTAACTCCAAAACATGTGTGTATTACCTTTGGGGCCCCACGGTATAAACAAGAAAAATGTAGCAATAAAAATGACAGCATAAACATTACACATAATTTGTACATCTAACATGAGGTTCAGGGTCCAAGTTATACCCCAGAAAGAAAATTACAGGAAAATCTTTCAGCAAAAACTGTCTGGTCATTTATATGAACTAATACTTTCCTTTAGGTCTAAAGCTCACTCATTTGCCCATAGGTTATTATGGGCAAAAAAGTGAGTTTTAGACCTATACATGTGGCCCAAAATGTTTATCCAGTTGTACATATATTTCCATAAGCAAATTGTACCTTTAATAGCTGGAAAATATACCTATATGAATGTGACCAATTCATTGTGTTCAACAGTGTAAATGCAGCCAGTGTTCAATGGAATGAAAATGTCATGGCACCTTTAATAAAGTAAAATGGTATAAAATTGTGATGGTCATAAACTATAAAATAGCCATTGGTAACCACTTTAGTGATGGGCGTGTTTGGTTCGTTTATGACAAGGCACTTTTTAGTAACTTTGTGCACTTGGTGGTTTAGTAACCCTAACTTTTTATGTAATAGGTCACTGACTTTTTTTTTCCTTTTGTGACACAGAGAGATATTTTTTCATGACATTGTAATAGTAACATTTTTGTAATTTATTAGGAGTAAATTGTGCAAAGAGAACAATGTTTTTTGCTAAGTTAGATTCATCTTATTCAGTTATTTCACACTAAATAAGGTATTTAAGCGAATTCTTTTTGTTTTACTTATTTTTGATATAAAAAACTAACTGTAGGAGCATTAAACTCTGTATTTATTTGTACTATGTGGTTTTTGAATGTAACTGAGCATGTATAATAGCTGATCTGGGTTTGCTAAAACTCAGCAGGTCGGCCATGCAGAGGACACCTGACGGACACATGATCAGTTATGCCTGTGGTTCCACTTCAATACCAGATGCTCATTGAGCGCTGTGTATGTACAAATAGAGATGATTATTATTTTACAGATTTTTACTATTAAGACTGAAGTGGTAATAAACCACTTCCATCTTCTCTGCAGGGTATCTGGCAACTGGCCACTCACCCTACAGTATTCCTGCTTTCCATAAAGCCAAGGACCCTGCACAACACGTTAAGCATATGTTCATAAACTACACATTTGGTAAAGAAATATTTATAACTCTACACATAACACATAACAAATTTGTCTGAAGGGGGTTTTATAGATTCATGTCACTGGAACAGAAATAAGCTTTAATTCAATTGTATGGAAAAGATAGTGCAAACATTTGTGCAACAGATTCTACTGTAAAGCACTTTTGCCTATGGTCCGTCACTTTTAAAAGGCAACACTTTATCAATGTCAATTACCCAACCCAATCAAGCAAATCAGTAGAAGATTTCATCTTAAAAATACATGTGGCATGTCTTTGGTAATCAGGGGAGAGGAAGTATTGAACACAATGCTGTTGGCCATTACATTGAGTGTGTACAGATTTTTTGCATCACCATAATAAATGGGATGTTTTGTTCCATTTAAATTATTATACATTAATCCAAGAAATATACAGTAAATTAATTGTAAAATATGCAAATTTATATCTAAACCTAATGTTTTTTATTAGCCGTATTTTAATACCCTGTTTCCCCAAAAATAAGACAGCCCCGAAAATAAGACCTAGTGCTTTTTTTTATGCAATACAGAGTTTGGCTGCTTATGCTGATGTTTGTGATGAAATCAGTACAGTATATTAATACATGTTGATGTTTTGTTCAACAATAAATGTGAATTATTGTTCATAGAAAAATAAGACATCCCCTAAAGAGAAGTCTTAGCTCGTCTTTAGGAGCACAAATTAATATAAGACACTGTCTTATTTTCATGGAAACAGGGTAATACAAAATGATTAACAATAAGAGATATATCAAATTTGAAATGCACTGAAGTTTTCAACAGGTTTTTGGCTAGGCAGTCAGCATTGTGATCCATGGGCTCTCCTAATTTGTTTAGAGCACAAAAGTGCCACATATAATGAGCCGGACCTGATACACAGGCTTCCCTCTCATTCGAGATGTGATAAAAAATTCTGCTAGCGAATGAAACTAAAACTTGACTGTTGTCAATCATTATCTGAAGAACTATTGTACAGTGGGTGACTGCTTTCAGCCACAATTTTTCCTTATTCGCTATACTTTTAATACCAAATGAAGATACTTTATGGAACTGCTCCTAAATCTCAGTAGATGGATGATTCTGTCCACGTCATTGCATTTCAAATTAAAGGGGTAGGCTCACAAGTTACATTTATCACCTATCCACTAGTGCGGTCCTTGGCTATCTTTGTCAATCCTACAACCTTTTAATAGAGCGATTTACCATATATTCAACTGCTGCTCCATTCAAACACTTCCTGACTGCTTGATCACAGTAAATATAAACGGGAAATTCCTGGCTCCCCAGACATCAGATATTTATTACTTGTCTTCTGAATAGGTGAAATATTAGGCTAGGTTCTAACTATGTTAAGCTATACTTATCAAACATATGCTTGTATTGTATGTACAATGGATTTTTAGGTTTTTAGTGGATAAAAGTATCCATTGGCCTCCATTTCTTATGGCTCCATCAGCGTCAGTTTTTCAATAGGACAGACAAATGGAAGCTGTTTCATTCTTCTGTCTTGTGGAACAATAGGATCCCAACAAATCAAGCCTTTTTGTACAATGTAAGTCTATGGCAACATGATGGTACAGATCCATATCTTGTCTGACAATTTTTTTCTTTTTCTTTTTTTTATCAGTTTCACCAGGAAATGTAACCGGTTTATTGTCCATGCAATACAGGAGCTAGTTGTACACACAAAAAAAAAAAAATCACGAAAAAAATTTTCAAAATGCCGATCACGTTACTATGAACATTTAAAAAAATCCTTTCAGAATTACCTGCACACTAATTGTGCAGGTGGAGAGCCATCTATAAGCGATAGCTTGCTCTCCCCTGAAAAGACAGGGACGGTTTATTATACTTGTTTTGTCAATTACTGTATATACAGCGCTCAAAGATGCGTTACACAGACAAACGAACCTTTGGGTTCCTCTCTGGGGCCGGGGAGGTTTTCCCTACTCAAGACTTTTTTGTTAATCAGACCAAATTACCTGCAAAGAGTTCAGGGGATGTATTTCTTCTGGATTTCACCTGTAACTGTGAACCAGCCCCATTTCTGGGGGAAAGATTAGAAAAGTTGACCCACAAAAGTCTTTTTCTGACCTTATGGACAAAATGGGTAAAATATGTAGAATAAAATAATAAAAAACACATACACAAAAAAATTAAATTTTATTAAAATTTATTTTACCAGCCCAAAACACAACTTATATCCCTCCCCCTGATAACACTAAGGGCCCAGTATAAAACTGTCTATCTAAAATCACTTTTTTTCCCATGGGAAACCCAAACAAGCGCCCCTCTAATTTGTCCAGAAAAACAATAAATGAAAGAGCACTCTATTTTGGGTTTCTATGGCAACAAAGTGAGTTTTTGACCAGACATTTTTTCATACATGTGGCCCTAAAGCTTTATATTACCCATAAACAAACGTGACACACTTACAAAAAATAGAAAAAATGAAACACATACTTTTGTTTACCATTTTCCCTTAAATTATAACAATTTTAAATAAATATAATTAAAAAAACAAAAATAAAGCCTATTATATCATGGAAAAAAGGTAAAAAAAAGTTTTGAAATAACAGAGTGTGAAAAAGTGTTATAGCCTTCAAACCAGCATATACTATGGAAAATGAAAATGTGCCTGATCAGGAAGGAGGGTAAATGGCTCCAATCAGAAACTGGTTAAAAAATAAACATGAAACAATAATCAAAACAAAGGTTCATTATTATATGATTTGGGGAAATTTAAATAATAAATTTTAAAAAAGCTTAAACCCTTTTGGGACCCTATAAAAAAAAAATCTGTAACAGGCTCTCGAACTTCCATAGTTTAAATTATTAAAAGGGGTCTTCTATGGGGTTAGAAGACCCTTTTTGGCCCCCTCTGGCACCAGCACCTGGGTGCAACTGTTGCCTTTCTATAGCTACATTCTTTCCTTTCATTTGAAAAATAGGTATTTTAATTTTCAACTTTAGCTAAATACATGAATAAAGTAGGGGGTTTTATTAAAAAAGGGCACTAAAAAGTGTAAAAAATTCCCAAATAATAATAAAAAACAATGATAATAATTAATAAAAATTTTTTATTTTAACAAAATCAAAAGGGCGCAAAAGAAAAACCCTTAAAACCCTTTTTAACCATTAAAAAAAAAAAATTGGGTCGGGGCCTTTTCCCAAAAAAGCTTATTTGGTTTTGTAGCCAATCCAAAAAAAAAATGGGGGTTTATGCGGGTTTTAAAAAAAAAACCCCCTTTTTCTCCCAAATTCACAAACAATGGCATAAATTTTTTTTTAAAAGGTTTTGTCTAAACTAAAATGTTTCCCTCTCACCTCATCCTTTTTTTTTGGGTTTCATTTTTTTTCCCCCCCCCGGGGTTTTGGGTTTACTGGCTGAAACTAGGCTGCTAATGCCAGGTCTGTAGCTACAGCAACCATGCTGGCAGCCTACCCGGGATAATCAAACTTTTTTAAACTATAGCGACCTAAAGGAGCTATGCAGCCTACCCAAAAGGGGGGAAACTCAGAAAAAGGGAGGACACTGTTAATAAACATATATTACAAAGTGACTTGTTTTTGCAAGATCTTTAAACATAAAAAGCAATCCTTGTAGTGAGACAACCCCTTTAAGCTCTAAAGCTATTCATTTATTCACCAAATTTTCCCCTAGACCCATTTTTTGGGGAGTTTTTTTTTAGGTTTTTTACACCCAGAGGAAAAACCCAAACCCTAAAGTTAAAATTCTTAAGCTATTACTGTATTACAGGAGTACAAATAGACATCTGGTTGTCCTTTCATAAACCAAATATGCTGTAGCCAACAAAAAGGTTCCATGTAATTACCCCATTGTAAAAAAAACTGGGTTTAAAGGGAAAAAAACCCGGGTAACCCCTTTCTTTTGATTTCATTGAACTGGGTGAGTCAGCAAAATCTGCTAATAGGCTTTAAGTTAAAATTTCAAAACCCAAAAGAACCCGTAAAAAACTCAGGGGAAACCGTACCCTTTAAAGTTACTAAGAACTGTCAAAACTAAAAAAAAAATTGTAATACATTTGGAAATTGGAAAAAAAAAAGGGTTTTGCAAAAAATAAAAATTTCACTTAATCATTTCGTATATTAAAGAAAAAGGGGATAAACACAACTGGCCCCTTTTAAAAAAAAAAAGTCTTTCCTATACAATTAAATAAACACCCCCCCCCCAACCCCTAGCAATGAAAAGCTTTCCAAAAACCCCAAAAATTGGGACAGAAGACAAAATTAAAATAAAGAACTGAAGCTAAAATTTTTGCTATTTCCCAAACAATTTTGCATATAAAACCTACAGATTAAAAATTATAAAAAAATTTTTTTTTTAAAAAAAAATCAAAATTTTTTTTTTTTGAGATTTTAATTATACTAGGTTTTAGGTGTAGGTTAAATACCACTATCATTTGGGAAACTACATAAACAACAATTCTCTGATCTATCTTTATAACCTTAATTTTTTTTGTTTCGGTATCTTTTCCATTTGTGGAGGGAATAATTGCCAAAATTATCATTGATTATAGAAAATATAATAATAATTATACTTGAGAAATAAGTTAACTTCTATTTACGTTGAACTAACACTAGTAACCTTTGTTGTAGAACGTTTTTTGACTTTCCCAACTTTATGCCGTGTGTGCTATGGGCGACATGTATGAAAAGTGGCACCGCCTCGGCAGTCATGCTTCTCAGCAAGTTAGTGTATCATTTGTCAGTATGTATAAAAGTGCCTCTCAACACTTTATAAATTTATGCGCCAAAACTTGTCTAAGCCTCGTCACCATGAAATTGTCATGGATTAGTCCGACACCTTTGCTCCACATTCTCTCAAGCCACATTCATAAATGTGTCTAATGTTATGAATCTGGTGCTTTGGTGTTTGGCGCATACAAATACTTTCTTAGCATTGCTTATAACTAACCACCAAAAAATGTTTGCTACCCGTAAGCATCTTAAAAATACATTTCCAAATGTAGTACACATTTTTTTTAGAATGACAGTTTCTTAGTAACCTTTCAGGGGTGTCGGATATGCGGCAGTTTTTGGCGAAAGACCTTCTAAAAAAGTTGTACAGGGAAGACAACAACTTTTTTAGTGCAAATCACACCAGAAAACTGGAGCAGGACCATTCAAACATGTCGAACTATGTATTTATTTTTTACTAATTTAAATTTGTAGCATTATTAGGATGACAAATATTATTTTAGTTTCATCATTTTTTGTGTATTGTCCTTTCTAGGAGAATGTTTCCTACTATCAGGGTGTCATTTTCAGGAGTTGATCCAGATGCCAAGTACATAGTTCTTATGGATATAGTGCCAGTTGACAATAAGAGATACAGATATGCCTATCACAGATCCTCTTGGCTTGTGGCAGGAAAAGCAGATCCTCCTCTACCTGCTCGGTAAGTTATAAAAGTACTAATGATGTAATATTTTTTAGGAAGCAGCAACGTTTCATAGAACCTTGAGGATTACCAACAAAAAAAGACCACATAGCCCATCTAGGCTGTTATATAACTATAATACAAACATATTTATACCAGGCTGGTTTACATTCACTTACTGTTGATGATCCAGCCATACCTGCTGGTCGTTTGTTCCAAGTACCTACTACTTAGTTAAATAATATTTACCCCCTAACTAATTAGTTCTTGATTTGTAATTTCTTATTAAAAACATTTCTCTCAACTTTATATAAACCTTCAACATATAAAAGGCTCCTTTAAGAACTCCTATCTATCTATCTATCTATCTATCTATCTATCTATCTATCTATCTATCTATCTATCTATCTATCTGCCAACCATTCTTTTTTCACTTCAGGGCTGTGTTAAAACAGTGTAGGAAAACAAATACCAGGACAGATCCCATGGTCTTTTATAGTAGTGTTCCTTAACTCCAGTCCTCATGGCCCACCAACAGGTCAAGTTTTTTAAAATATCTCATAGAATGCTCTGACGTTAATTTTATCACCTGTGCAATACTAGGGAAATCCAGAAAGCATGGCCTGTTGGTGGGCTTGGAGGACTGGAGTTGAGGAACACTGCTCTCTGGAATTGTCTCTGGAACCCAGCACGTCGGTTGTTGTGCCGGACTTGTCCAGGATCAGAAAATATTGATTGCAATATATTTAGATGTGGCTCCTTGACAGGCCTCGTTGTTATCTGTTAAGCTTGGGCCGGGATACTGGGTACACCACTTCAAGCTTTAGGCACTCTGTATTTCCATTGGCACTTTGGGTTGGATAAGCTTCACTGCAGGAGACAATTGAGGAAATGAAATTGATTCAAATACCTGCAGCTAGAAATAAAAATGTGAGATCACTGTTATGGTGGCATATGCTTAGCCCAATCTCTTTTGTTACATAATAATCTGTAGAACATTGAACAGAACACAGACCCTTATGTGCCAAAATCTCCTGCCAACTGTTTGCACTGGCAAGCTGATCCATAGGGTTATTTTTCCTCATGTCAGAGACTTGCATTACACATATACTATCAATGCATGTGTATAATTGTCAATATTTACTAAGCATTTGTTTTTACAAGACATTTAATGAGATGTCATATCGTTTCGGCATAAAAATCATGACCTTTTTCTCTTTAAATTCTAATAAACACTGATCAAATAGTTACGTGAACCCCAAAAGTATATAATAAAAAACTGTAACCTTTCTGCAAAAAACAAGCCCTTCTGAAGCTATGACAAAGAAAAAAGTTATAGCTTTCTGTAGAGATGGAAAAATGTATTAACCTGGCGCAGACTCATCAGTTTTAAATCACTTTTTCTAAGTGTAGAATGCGCCCAAATGTATGAAACTGTTGTATGTGGGTTCATAAATCTGGCATGTGGTATGCTTGCACACCATATTTTTGGCGCATACAAAAGGGTCGTGTCTGGCGCAGAATGTGCCATGTGCGGCGTACAACTGTTCTTACATCTATAGAACAGAAAAAATGTCACCCATTATTTTTTTTTTCAATTGAAATTGTTTTTACTGTGCAGAGTAGTAATCGACAAAAGAACTATACCATGCCATTCCGGTATTGGTGTATACATAATGGCCCATAGAAAAAAGTTAAGTTATGATCTATAATAAATGGTAAACATAAAAAGAAATAAAATAACATTTTCCATCCTTTCATTTAAATACATACAAGGCCTTTAAAGAAGGATAAACTACTTAAATTCAATGGTTTCATCTAGTGTCTATACTCATAACTGAGTCCTTCGTGCAGAAGGTATCATGAAATTTACTAAATGTAGTACTGTGTAAATATTTAGGCAACACCAGTCAAAACTTCTAAATTTAAAATTTACTTTAAAAATCTACTATTGATTAAGGCAATCTTGAATAATAAAAAATTGATTTGTACTTTTTTTTGTCAAATGCTGTGATGAGACCATTAGGAACAAGTATGAAACAAAAATATATTTTCATATTAAGCATATCTGCATAGAACGAGCTGATCTGTGTGATTTGTATAGTGATGTACATGTATATTTTTCACTGTGCATGATAATATTAATCTAGTCAAGTACATATCAAATATCCTAATACTTCTATGCTTTCAGCTTATATGTCCATCCCGATTCTCCATTTACGGGGGAGCAACTGCTCAAGCAAATGGTTTCATTTGAGAAAGTCAAGCTTACAAACAATGAACTGGACCAACATGGCCATGTAAGTGTGTACATTTCTGAGCACTAAGACCAAGGTCACATACAGTGCAAGCACTGAAATAACATCCACACCATCACAGAAGATTGCATTACTCATCCAGCCACAAGTGCTGGGACAGATAAAAAAAATGGAAAGGATAATGCCATTCATATGTGTGATATGACTAGAGGAAGAAGCATGGACAGTTTTACAAGCAGCCGAGATAAATCTGTGTCTTTGATAATTCTCAAGCATTCAACACGTGCCTTTAGAATTTTTCAGCATAAACACTGGCAACTATTTTCACCATTGTAATTGAACTCCTGATTAATAATTTCTTTATTGTTCATCTGCTAAAAGGAACTTATACAGCTTTAGTATTATGAACCCCATATGTAATTTCTTTGCATCTTTAAACAAGGGTCAACATGTCTGTCATATAGGGATGCCATGTATTGAATTTTCAGCCAAGAACTGGATCCAAAGCAATCAGGAACCCTGATGGAGATTCTACTGCCATAAATATCCATAAACCGACTGTTAAAACATCTATATGCACAGTCACATAGTCATAAAGCTAAGACAGTTGTTTCTTGAGAGACAGATTTTTATGTGGATTTGAGTTTTAAAAACCATAAGGATCCAACTGTAAAACCTTCTCTATAGACCTCAATTGAAAATGTGAGTTGTAGTTCACACGACTCAGATTTTGGATTTCAAAACCGCTGTTTTTACAAAAAACTTGGAACATGTTCAATAATCTGCCATACTTCAAGTAAAAAAAGAACATGCCCCAAACATTTCTATGTTGGATCCGTGTCCAAAACCCCATGAGGTGAATGAACTCATTTTCTGACTGTAAATCCGGCATAAAAAAACTCCTAAAATCTATATTGAAAACCTAGTAAAAATACTTATCTGACAACACGGTTTTAGAATTCAGAATCTGATGAGTATTTTAATGTTTGTCATGTAGATGTACCCTAATGAATGGCTGTCCATGTAATACATGAAATTAACATGGCCACTAGATTAGTTAACTCTCTTACTGTATGGCTCTCTATTTTGGTGCAAAAAGGGAGGTCCTTAACAGGAGACCTCTTCTGTAATCTAGATATGCCTTATTAGGGCATATGGAAAAATTGTTATAGTGAGAAAACCCCTTTAAATAATAACATTTTAATTGCATTTAGCCACCATTAAAATAAAGCTAAATGCTAGACTTAAAGTCAGAACTTTATAAATCTATATCCAGCACCCAGGCTTGAGCTAGCCCATAGTGTTTCATAGACAACTCCCAGGAGACCCCTAATTATGGGGGACCCCTGGGCACAGTAGACCAGGGGCTGCTTTTCAGGAAAGAAATAGAGGCAGAAAGCAAAGAGCCAGAGTGCAAGAGTAATGTGCAGTCATGTACAAGTTGGGTGGGCCCCAAAAATCAACTCCATTGGTAGACCCCAAAAATCAACCCCATTAGGTGGGCCCCAAGAATTAGCTCCACTGGTGTACCCCAGGCACTACAGTCTGACACTGGCAGTTATCCCTACCTCCACCCCAGGGCAGTTGAAGACTAATCCTATGGCAACATTATATAAAGTAGAGAGAGCAGATTTGCCATTATCACTGTCTTAAAAAAAATCTTGTTCTTTTATCTAGATCATCCTGAACTCCATGCACAAGTACCAGCCGAGGGTGCACATCATCAAGAAAAAGGACCACACGGCATCTCTGCTGAATCTGAAGTCAGAAGAATTCAGGACATTTATTTTTCAAGAAACTGTCTTTACTGCTGTTACAGCCTATCAAAACCAACTGGTAAGCACTCCCATACTAAAGAAGCATCTGTTAGCACACACTCATGCTTAGAGCACTTTAGGACATCCCCTGTCCATGTATCCTAATGGATACCATGGATGTCATATAGGCCCCCCATTTATGACAAATCTAATAGACTGGCTTAGCCATATATTAAATGGTCATCTATTCACATGAGTAGGAGCATTTCCCCTGCAACAGTAATTTATTGCAACCCACATGTTCTTCTAGTTGTATTGCCTGATTGTAAGGCTCAAGCAGACAGACTATTGGGCAAAGCAAGGCTATCATCCATTGATATTTGTTGGTGCATCCCACTGACTTAGACTGGTCTACAAATAATTGTATCTGTTCGGTGGCAGCTTGGTCATCACCCAATGGCTCCCATTAGAAGAAAAAAGGGTCAGAACTATTTGATTTTTACCTAAGAAATTTTTTTATTTTTCTAATATCAGTGGCACTTGCATACACTTATAATCTACCCTCATTGATCAATTCAAAACATGCATGTTAATAGGTTAGTCTTATGAAAGGTTATGAAATCTTATCTGTTGGATAAAGATTTTTTGGATCAAGCTTTCAGCCAACAAATTTTGAGGACCAACCCAATACATAAGGTTTTCCTTATTTCCCATAATTAAGTCATGCCAAAGCATATTATCAATGTTCAAGCATGTAATATATGAGTGTTGTAAGATAGACATACACATTCCCCCAGATCAAATACACCATTATTCATAAATCATTAGAATAAGTACATTTTCTGCCCTTTTCACTGCTGTTGCTAAGGATTTGATTCAATTTAGTTTTTCCTTATTGGATAAAGGATAAACACATTACACTTTCAACAAACTATCTCATAATTTAGGATTTAAAGGTCAGGTTTCAATCTAAACAGTCGAAGCACTTTGACAGAGTTGAAGTACAGGTCAACAGGCATGCTTAAAAATGATTTTTGATAGATATTTGTATTTATTGCCTGACAGGTTGGACATACTAAACAAAATCTAGTGAGATACCATTTCAAAAAAAGAACCATTGTTTTGTCTCTGTTATTTATTACATAAATCTGGTAAAGGAAGACACTGGAAGAAGCTGTGATCTAAAATACTGACTTGTAGGAGCAAACTGGGCAAAACTGATACTGTGTTATGTTTAGTGCGGTTATCAAAGGCTGCCATCAATAATTTCAGGTCCCCATATGGCTAAAGCATCTGGAGCCCCTGCCAAACTGATTCACAAAGGAATAGGGGAAAATTCCAGTGGGTCCCTGGACTTCTTGGGACCCTAGGTATGGTGGACCCCTGGGCATGACAGGCCTTGAGATGTTTTTCAGGGAGAAAGTCAGAGACAGAGAGGCAACATCAAAGAGACATTTTCAGTATGTGCACTCATCTAAAGTAGCTGTAGGGTGGCCACCAAAAATCAACTCCAGTGGTGGGCCCTAAGAATCATCTCCAGTGGTGGGCCCTAAGAATCATCTCCAGTGGTGGGCCCTAAGAATCATCTCCAGTGGTGGGCCCGAAAGAATGAACTCCACAGGTGGGCCCCAAGAATCAATTCCAGTGGTGGGCTCCAAGAATCAACTCCAGTGGCGGGCGCCAAGAATGAACTCTACTGGTTGGCCCCAAAAACCAACTCCAGTGGTGGGCTCCAAGAATGAACTCCGCTGGTGGGCCCCAAAGAAAACATACTCCCCTAGTAAAACAACTAATATAAAGGCTAACTAAAAGGGGCTGCCCGGAAACCCGAAAACAAAGGCTGCCTTTTTTTTTTTTTAGAAAAAAGAAACCCCCAAACCCGTGATTAGGCCCGTAAAGGTGGTAAATGCAGTGCCATTCCCCTTTATCCCCTTTAAAAAACCACCCACCCACCTTTTTTACAAACAGGCGGTGCCCGGTATCTTTCTGTATCGATGTCAAAAGATTTTTGGGTGCAGAAAAGGGGGGTTTTGTGGGCTTTCCTTTTTGTGCAACTGTGCAAAGAACGGAGCTGTTGTTCCCCCGCTCTGTTTCCCCAGACAAAATTTTTGTAACAGTTTTTTTTTTTAAAACCCCCCGATTGTTTTCGTCCCGTGACCATGGGTTTATCAAAGGGATTCCCCTGCTTCTTTGGGTCACCGGGACTCCCAGTATTCAATGGAGCCTGGAGAATGTCTATACAGCCCTGGGGACCTAGAGTAGCCCTCTGTAAAAACAAAAATTTTTTACCCCTGCACTCCAAATTTTTTGCTTTTTGTGAAAAATTTTTTTTAAAATTAAAATAAAAAAATACATTTTTGGGGCTGTACCCTTTTTCCCCGCCCCTTTGTTTAAACTGTTTTATAGACCATACCGCCCAAAAACCAGAACAATTCCCCTAAAAACCCGGGGTTTTTTGGGTTTTTTTTGGGAACAAAATAGCCATTTTTTTTTAAAAATTTCCCCGACAATTGGGTGCAAACAATTAAACCCAACCACTGTAATTTTTGATTTTAGCTTTGGGGAGTCTTGGGAAAAAATTGAATTTTAAAACCCCTGATTTTTAAATAAAAGATTTTATGGTAAACATCTAGAAAACCTAAAAATTTTACACTTGCTTCCAGTGCAAAATGCAATAGTACATGCAGATAAATTTGTGTACACATTGCAGTTTTTCCTTTTTGGGAAAAACATTGGTAAATTTTTACCTACCAGTATTCACCAAAAATTTGTAAAACCCCTCATTGGGTTTTAAAAATTTTTATTAAATCTTCCCCATGGGACAAAAACCCCGAAGATATGGGCACTTTGATGTAATCGTAAAGTAAATCATTACAACTTGATTAAAAATTGGTTTAAAATTTTTTGTGCTCCTCAACATAACTCAACACACAGCCTTTTAAAAGTCCCAAAAAACCCGTGGCAACAAAAAATGGAAAATAATCCCCAAGTAAAATGGCCCAAAAAATTTTGCCCAAAGGCAATATTTTTTTTTTAAAAAAAATGTGAGGGGGTACTCACTTTCTTTTTAAGGGTACCTGTATTTTTGGGGGCAGAGCCCCTTTTGAACTCCATTGATGAACTTTTGAACTACATTTGACCTATTTCATGGAGATATACAGTACACTTTGTCTGGTAAACCATGCTTTTGTGTCCAGCACATAAAGCGTACTCTGCTATAATAAAGACCCGGGTGTTTTAAAAGGGTTTTTTTTTTTAGTGTAGAAGGAAAGCCCCAAAAAGTAATTTTAAAATTTTTGTATGTGGGTTCCAAAAAATTTGGGGCCCAAAGATTAAAGCCTTGGAAAGCTTTATTTTTGGGGATTTTTTAAAACTGCTTGTTTTTGGGGTCAGAATGTGCTGTTTTTTGGCACACAAAAACAAAAAAAACAAAAGGTTTTTCCCTGTTTTGGTGCCCCCCAAATCAAATTGGCACCAAGAAAACCCCTTTTTAAACCTGTTCCCCCCAAAAAAGAAATTTCAAAGGAAACTTTGAGTTTTTTTTTTTGTGTAAAGAATTCTTTTTTTGGTTTTTGGCCCCCCCAAAAATTAGGGCTCCTCTTTTTTTTTTTCCATAGCCCGAATGTGAAATAAAATGAAAAAAGGGCTTTATTGGTTGAAAGGGACAAAAAAAGAAACATACCACCTAGACAGTTTTTCATGATGAGGCCCCTTTGGGCTAAAGTTCCTATGGGTCTTCTTGCAGGGAAAAAGGTTTTGGGAATTTTTTTTTTCACCAAAGACCCGGACCGGGTGCGATGTTTTTTTTTTTGGGCCCTGATTTGGGGGCCCCCATAAAAAAACTTTTATTCCCTATTATTTTAAAAAATTTAAAAAACCAAAAAAAATTGTAAGTGTTTCCCCTTTATTGTATAAAAAAAAATACTATTTTAAAGACAGAAAAAAAAAAAAGAGATTTTTGTTTTAATTTTTTCTGAAAAAATGAGGGTTTTAAAGGACTGGAAGGGTAGCCCGGGCGAAGATGCCAAATTTTTCAAAAACTTTTTAACCCTTCTTTTGTGCCTTTTTTTTCCTTTAATTTTGAATTAAACCCCAAACTAAAAATTTACAGCAACCCCCTTTGCTTTTAAAAAAGGGTTTCGGGATCATCCAAAAGGGTTTTCCCGATTTTTGAAAGGGGGAAAATTAATAAAAATTTTTAAAAAAAACTGTTTTTCCTCTTTGGGCCACATTTTTATGAAATGGTTTTTGGTTAAAACTCATTTTTTTTTTTGCCCAGGGTTTTTCTTTTTCTTTTTGGGGGAAAAAAGGGGAATTTTTTTTGACCAAAAAAATGTTTCATTTCATGTTTGGGCCCTTTTGTTTTTTTACTTAATCCCTTTAAATTTTGATCAACTTTATTAAAAAATTCTTTTTTTTATGAATTGCCCGTTAATATTTAAAAATTAAATTTTAAATGTTTCTTCCCCCCACCTTTGTTACTTTTTTAAAACCCCCCCCCCGCTGTGTGGTCCTAATTTTTTTGGGTCTTTTTTTTTCCCCCACTTTCCAAAATTTTAAAACTTTTTTTCCACCTTTTTTTAAAACCCCATGAAGGTTGTTTTTTCCCTGGGAAAGATGTACTTTTTAATGCGGCGATTGACCATTTTAAAATTTTTTAATGTTTTTCTGGGAAAAAATTTTTAAAAAAAAAAGAATTTGGAGGGGAAATTTTTTAAAATAACCCTTTTTTGTGCATGCTTTGGAAAAACATTGATTTTTTTTTTGTTTTACTTTTTCAGCGTAGAAAAATTTTTTTTTATGTATTCTGCCCCGTATTTTGTTTGGGGGATTTCCGTTAATTTGGGGGGTTTTCCCCAAAAAGTTTTTTGGGACTTTTAAAAAAAAATGTGAGCATTTTCTAAACTTTTTAAAATTTAAACTTTTCAAAGGCCCCCATAGCTTTTTTGCTTTTCCATCTAATTTACCTGAGTGATTTTTTCATTTTTTGTGGCTTAAAAAAGTTGTTTTTTTTTTTTGGTTTAAAATTTATAAATTTTTCATGCGATTTTTGATTCATTTTTATTATATGTTTTTGGTGAATTAAAATGACAAAAAAACTCACAATTTTGGCATTTGGAAATTATTCCTTTTTTTTGACCGGGGTTTTTAACCCGACTTGGCCAAATTTAATCAAAAACATAATCAATACATGAGTTTATTTATTTTTTTTTTTGCAAAATGGGGAAAAAAGGGGAGTAATTTGAATGTTTAATTTTTTTTTTTTTTAAATTTTTAAATTCTTTAAAGCTTTTTTTTTAAATTTTTTTTTCACTCTGTATAATTTTTGTCTACTCTTTGGATATTTTGGGGCCCCTCAGGTGAGGAAATTTTATCACTTGTACACCCTAATGCAGAAGGGTTTAAAACCAAGATTGGGAGGGTCTAAATTTCTTCCCCCTGCCTGAGACACGAAAGTAATAGACTCATTAAAAATGGCAGTATGGAAGCCTTCAAAGGGCTTCCCCGCTGGATGCCCAAAACCCCTTTTGGATCCCACATTTTGTTGCCCCGTTGCCCCCCCCCCCGGACCCCCCAGTGGGAAAAATGGTGCGCAGGGAATTTAAAATTTATTCAGTTAGGACTTGGCCCTGATTTGCCGCGGAAATTTAAAAGGTTTGCGGTTAGTGGCAGATGTCAGCTGTAATTTACTTTCCCTAGCTTCTTAACCGGGGATGATGACTTTCCCTGCACTTGTTGGGCCCAAGTGGTTTCAAAGTTTTAAAGTAGTTCACTTTTGGGTTTTCCAATTTTTTAAAATTTCCCCTTTTAACACCCCAAAAGGATAAAAAGGGTGGTCCTTTGTTTTTAATGAGATCTTTTATGAGGGTTTGATAAATAACAAAGCCGGGGAAAATGCCCCTCTTTTTTTCCATTCTTTCCTGATAAAAAAAGACCTCAATATGCAACTCTGTTCAATGATGTGTTTTGGTGAGGACTCTCCTTCTTCAGATAACACAAATTTTTGAATTTAAATTTAGTATTAATTTAAAAAAAGAAAAGAAAAAAGATATTTAGTTATTTTTAAAAAAATGCCCCCTTTAATTTGGGAAATTTTTTATAAGTTTTTAAAAAAGGGGGGGGCCCTTCCCCGTCAATTTACCTTTCAAACTACTAAACCCATTTAAAAAAGTTTCTACTTTTAAAAGCTTGCCCTAGAAAACTAGGCATGCCCCCTACGTCAACAGAAAGCACAAATTTTTTTAATTTTTTTTTATTTTCATTTTTTGTTAAGCTTTTTATTTCCCCTTTCCCTTTTTTGACAACTTTGGAAAAGGGAAAATTAACACTTTAAATAAACTGGGTTTTTCTTCCCAAAAAAATTTGAAGGTTTAAAAAATTTTTGTAGAACACCCAATCAGTTTACCCAAATTTGGTAAAACCAAAATTAATTTAAATTTAAAGGGGAAAAGTGCACAATCCATTTCATCAACATTAATAAACCTAGTTTATTAAAAACCCAGGTTTTTTAAAAAATGTTCCCCTGACCTTCTTTAAATATTCCCCACCATTTTTTTTTCCCCTAAAAGGTGAATGACCTGTGATCATTGATGACATTTTCTAAAATTTTGGCTTGGACAAAGGAGAAAAAATAAACATTTAACATTATTGGAACCTCTGTCCTCTAATGGGAAAAGATTTAAAAAACTTTGTTTTCTTTTATTTTTTCCATAAAAAAAACCACAAAGGTCAATACTTTTATTTGTTACCTTTTTGAAAATTTTTTTGGGCCAAATTTTATTTTTAAAAATTTAAGGGAAACCCAAACCAGACCTAAGTTTAGTCAGAAAAAAGGGACAAAAAGCAACAATTTGTTTTTAAAAAACCAAAACAATGAAAAAGTGGCACAACTTAATTGCCCCTCATCCTTTTTTTGAAAAATAACATTTTTTTTCCTTACCAAAACATCCCTAAATGCTTGTTTTTGGTTCCAAATTTTTTTTATTTTAAAACAGATTAAAATCTAAAATGAAATTTCTGAATTTTCCCTAAATTTTTTTGGATGGTTTAATTTCCCAGATAAAAAACAACAACACCCACTTAAAGGGTTTTTTTCGTTTTTTGAAAAATTTTTTTTGGCCCCCACCCGTAGGGAAATTTGGGTATGAATTGCCCATTAAAATCGGTGGAGGTCTACCCTTACAAAAACCCCATGAAAGCCTAGCTTTGGGAAGATTTCAAATGTTGCTCCAGTTTAAAAAATAAAAAAGTTTAAAAAAAAGGCCCCCAGGCACTAAAATAAAAATAAATGTTTTTTTAAATGGGGCCCCAAGGGGATAAAAATTGAGAGCCCCCCTTTAAACCCCCTCAATCCTTTAAATTAACAACCCAGCGGGTTAGAAGTGTTTTTGTGTATTAGAGGGTTTTCTTTTCTTTTCTTGAAAATTTAAAAAAAAAATGAGTTGACCCAAAAAACTGCAAATAGTTTTCACTGGTAACTTTCTTTCAAAATCCCAATTTAAATTTTAAAAAAAAGTTTTTCAAAAATTCTTATTACTGTACGTCCATAAAAAGAAATAATTATTTTAAATAGCAGGGATTTATCCCCCATTTAAGGTTTGGTGGTATTTTCCCCAAAAACACCCTTTTTATTTTTTTGAGGTTTTTTTAAAGGGTTTTAAGTACTTTTTAAAAAAAAATAAAAATAAATTGGCGCTGTAGTGTCATATTTTTCAACCAAAAACTTTTATCATTTATTTTTTAATCTTCTTTCCCAATTTTTTAAGGGGTGTTTATTTAAATTTTTTTTTTGGGACAAATGATCGGAAAATCATAAAACTTTTTACCCCTTTTTATTTTCCCAATTTTTTTGGGAGCAAAAATACCCAAAAAAATTAAAATTTTGGTTGTTAATTTATTTGTTTTTTCTTACAGTTTTTACCATATGGCCAAAAAAAGTATAGTTTTTTTAAAAGTTAAAAAAGATCAAAATTTTTTTAGATTTTGGTGATTTCCAATTAGAAAATTTTTTTTTAATATTTTATTTGAAAAGTGGTAGCAAAAAAGGTTTTTTTTTTTTTTAAAAAGTTTTTTGCCCTTTTTTTTTTCAAACTTTTTTTTTTTACCCTTTTAATAAAGAAAAAACCCCTTTAAGATTTTTCTTTAACTATTTGGGGGAAACAAATTTGCCTTTTTTCCCCCTTTTCTTGAATAAAAAAATACATTTCAAAAACATTTTTAACAGAAAAGAGTCTTCCCAATATACCCCGTGTATGGGAGGGTATAAATCGTTGTAAATAGATGCCAGGCCCCCGGAAGGCTTTTTCTTAGGGGCCCCCTTTGCCATGACAAACCGGCGCCCGCACCCGCTATTCCTTTGGCGGGTTTTGGGTACAGGGCAAATGGGAAAACCAAGCGCAAATCAAGGTTCCCCTTTTTCCTTTTTTATGTTTGGGGCAGGTTTCCCCGAACAAAAAAAGGGGGAAAAAAAAAGGGCCTAAAAAACCACAAAACCTAAAAAAATACAGATAAGAAAAATTTTATTAAATAAAAATTTTCATTAAAAAATTTTAAACTTTTTTAAAAAAAAATCTACAAATTTTAAAAAAAATTTAATATCAATCTATAAAACATGGGCCCCTTTGGGGGGACTTTTCCGCAAAACCCCCCTTGAAAATCGGGGTAACTGTAAATCCGATCCTATATATGTACCCAGAAAAAGTAGTGGAATTTAAAAAAATAGGGGAAAAAGAAAAAGGGAAAAGGGGCCAAAAAAAAAGGAAACCCTTTTCCCCCCTCACTTCCCCAATGGGCCCCAAAGAAACCCTTTTCAGGAACAAAAAAGTCCTGAAAAAAAAACGGGGTTTTAAGAACTCCACAACCCAAAAAATCCCCTTAAAATAAAACCTACAAAAAAAACCAAGGTTTAATTTTCCTAAACCCTATTCTATAAATTAAGGCCCTAAAAAAATACCCCCGACGCGTTTTTCCGCGGGATTCGGCCCAAAATTTCCCTTTAGGGGGCAATAATTACCATAAAATTTTTTGGGTTTTCCCTTTTTGCTAGGTTTTGCCATGTCCCCTCCAGAAAGTCCCTCTGTGATTTATTCCGCTACAAATTGAAAATCCCCTGCTCCATGCCCCTGGGGGTAACGTATGTCATTAAGGGTTTTTTTTTTAATTTTTTTATGTTTAACCCGTGACTGGAAACTAAATTTTTTTTCCCAAAAAAAAGAGCTTTAATTCCCCCCTAACTAAATTTTTTTTAAATTTTTGCCACCCAAAGATTGGGAAATTTGGGGAGTTTTGGGGCCTTTCTTTTTAGGCCCTTGTTCCCCCACGGCTTTTTTTCTGGGGAAAAGGATTGGCGCCGTTTTTTCCGCACCCCCCGGAAATTTTCGCTTTCAAAATTTTCGGGGCCCCCCAAACCGTTTTCCCTGTCATTTTTCCCCGGGAAAACCCACACCCGCTCATAGAGAAAAAGTGGTTTTCGGGGTCGCCCCCCCCGCTCGGCCGGGAATTTTTCCCCCGGGGGGAAAAAGGGACAAAGCACATTATTTACGGCGGGGTTTTTCCCCCCGCCCCCCTAAAACAATTGCCTTTGTCAAAGGGGCCCGGGGCGGGGCCCCCCCCCCGCGCCCCGGCCCCCGCCCCCCCGCCCCGGCCCCCTTATTTCACGGGGGATTTGTTGAGCTCAATACGGCTCAAAATCCGTCGGGAATAAAGCCCCCGTGAAAAACCGGCCCCCCCACACATTAAAACCAATGAATAGAGCAGAGGAAACTGCAGGTTTTTTTAGCAGAACCCTTTTTCTTTTAATATCTTTCATTTTAAACATGGGAAGTAGTCATGTATCAGGAAAATTTTAAGCTTTTGATTTTCATTTAAAGGGTATTTTTAAGAAAAAACATCGCAGTCTTTTGGGAAACCCCAAAAAAAAACATGATAACCCCAAAAAAGGGACATTTCACTTAAAAAAAATAAAAATATTAAAAAATTAAACTGGTTTTGGGTGAAAATTTAAAATTTTCTTTTGAAGTATGCCCGGCCCGTCGGAAAATTCTGTCGAAGCGATTTTAAAAGGGGGGCTTAAATTTTGGGCACTTTTCCCTTTTTATAAGGGGTGAAAGAGCTAAAGTTAAACTTTGCCACCGTTGTACCAGATAAGTTTTCCCGGAAGCCCGATGTAATGAGATTTTGGGCCCCCAAATTTTAAAAATTTTAAAACCCCAAGGGCATTTCTATTGAAACCCTTTAATTCAGAATAAACTGTAAAAAAAATCAAAGAAAATTTTGTTTTTTTTACTTCCCTTTTCCTTCAAATAAAAAAAGTTTTATTCCCCCAAAACAGCGTGTTGTGAGAAAGAAAATTTTGGGGATGTAGAAAATTGCCCCGCCCCATTCAGATCTTTCACCCCCAAAAATTTTCCCTTTAAATTTGGGGTTTTTTGTTTTTGTTGGTTTTTGTTAAAGAAAAAAGTGGAAAATTCTCCCTGATGTAGCCAAAAAAATACTGAAACCAAAAACTCATTTTTCTAGACCCTTTTAAAGGCTTACCAAATTTCAAGCCTTTTAAAAGCCCCGTTTTTAAAAAACTTTCCGTTTAAAGGGAAAATTTTAAAAGGGAAAAATTTTTTTTATTTAAAAATTCCCAAAAAAGGAAAAATTATTTTATATAAAATGTGAACTCATAAGGAGCAAAACTGAGATGTCTAGTAAAAGCCCGAGTAGAGACCAAAAAACCCCCTTTTTGGGGGCCAACCCTTTTTTACCAGCTCCGTCCTTGCATCTATAAGTTATAATTACCACTTTTTTAAAAAATCCCATTTTTGTGTTATGATATTATAAGAGGTATAGTTTTAAATTTTTTTTCCTTTTTAAAAGCCAAGGTTAAAATGCTTTTCAGTTTTCATATTTAAGTTTACATTTTTTAAATTTTTTTGGTTTTCTTATGAGCGTTCTTTTATCCCCTTTTTATCTGATTTTTGTGAGGATGGGTAGACAATACAATTCCGTCAAGGTTTTTATTCAGATTAAAAAAAAAAAGTTTAATTTTATATATTGGCCCAGAGTGTTTCCTTTTTCCTTTTTTTAATGGGGTGTTTTTTGTTTCCTTAATTTTTTTATGTTCAAACTTTTTTTAACCTTGTACTTTTTTTTTACCCACTAGTGGCTATTTCTTTTTGTTTATTTTCTGACCAATGTTTTTAAAAACATTTGCAAAACATTTTCTTGGCAGATTTCGACCCATTATTTGGGCTTTTGGGGTGCAATGGTTTGGCCCTTTGTTTTTAATTTTCCCTTTAAATTTCATTTTGGCCGGGGAACCCTATCCCTCTGTCAGCAAACCCAGAAGCCCCAACTGCTGTTGACCACAGCAAGATTGAAGCTAGGAAATGGCTAAGATTGAAATCCAAATCGATCCCGGCCATTGAATTTGGGGGCCATGGCTTGGGGCCCTTTTTTTTGCTGGCTCCTGCTGCAGGTGGTATGGGCCAAACTTTTGGAGCCCCCCACCATCTAAGTGGGTGTAATTGCCCGTTTGGGGCCCGAAGGGGAAACGCTTTTGCGAAAATCTCCTAATGTTTCCAAAAGAGTTAGCAAGGGGATCAAAATTTGTCAATTTCTGCAAAGCAATTTGGCACATTTTTTTTGCCTCAGTTTTTGCCCCGAGGCATTTGGGGGCCCCGTAAACCATTTTGCAGCAAAAAAACGAAATTTTTATTTGGGCTCAAAAGGGGAAATTTGGGGCCCCCCAAATTTATGTACAATAACAATTTTTTCCTTTTTGTAGGCAACAAAAATTTTGGTGGTTTTTCTCTGATTTTTGCATACTTTTTGGAGTTTCCCGACATAGGGCGGTTTATTACCCCCTTTGTTATTGCCTTTTTATTTCCCGATGTTTTTTGTTTTTTTGTCAATTTTTTTTGGAAGGGGCCCCCCATCCTCATTTTTGCTAAAAGGGCTCTATGAATTCTAGTAACGCCTGTGCCCAGAGGCATGAATTCAGAACAGTGTAAATCTGATCTGTTACTTGTTTCCCGGGGTGCCTTAGGAAAAATAAGTTATAACAAATTATGAGGATTGTAGTTATTTTGAACTTTAAGCAATTTTTGGGTGTTTAAAGGGGTTGTCTCACTACAAGGATTGCTTTTAAAAGATGTTAAAGATCGGGTAAAAAGAGAAACTTGGCAATATGTATCCATTAACAGTGTCCTTCCTATTCCTAGATATCCCCTCTTGTATGGGCTGCATTAGCTCATCAGGTCGCTATAGCTGCAGACCTGTTCGATCTCTCCTGATAGGTTGCGAGCGCTGGTCGCTATACAGTAACTACAGGGGTCCTCAGCAGCTCGTCACTGCAGGCCAGTAGTAGCCAGTATACCGCCCCTGAATTCAAAAATGAAACTGAAAAAACAGGACTGAAGTAAGGTGAATTGCAGAGCCGTAACTTTCAGCTCCTGGGCCCAAGTGCAAATAGTGAAATGGGGTGCCTAAGCTACCATGTTCCATTTATAATGCTGTGGCAGAAGGACTTTGGGGGCACCCTCAGGCTGCAGGGTCTGGTAGCGACCGTTACCTTTGCACCCTCTATAGCTGCGCCCCTGGTGAATTAATGTAGTGAGGCAACCCCTTTAAGGAATATATGGTCTAGAAATTAGTCCAGTCAAGTTAAGAGAATTAGATAATAGCTGAGAAATAGGCAAATGGAAATGGGTCATGTTAGGGGTAAGCAAACAACATCTGACAAGTATTGTGGAGGCTGTTCATCATCTATTGTATAATCTATCACAGCACAGCACATCTAATATGTCAATTATACAGGCAGGAATAAATGGTTTGAGTATATTTCACTACAGTCCTTCTCAGCAGTGGCCCATACGTTTCATTTTCAAATGTTTAACACAGCCTTTCCCCTAAACAGCCTTTAGGGAAAAATCTAAATCAGATCAATTGATCTTTAGAGAAGCAAATTAAATTAGTCTGGAGTCAGTTAGTGCACTAAACCTCTTAGTAATTGGATTGCTTCTTGTAACAGATTAGAATCAGCTTCTATCTGAATCCAGCATAAAAGGATCTCTTCTAGGGAAAATCTGAGGCAAAAACAAGTTTTTTTTATGACACGATGACAGAAATTGCAGTATTCTGCGCTAATTGAATATTATATTATGAATATGTAGGTTTTATCTGAAGCCTCAGGAAGAAAAATTAGTCATCTACCCCAATTGAATTGACCAAATTGTAAACAATTATCGTACAATTTTATCACTGTTTTAATTAAACATCCAATATATTCCAGCATCAGTTGAGCCAGGAAATCTATCCGAAATCTAAAACTCAGATCCTCACTAAATGATATGTTCACGTACTAATGGTTTCTGTTTTCCATTACGATTTTTTAAGCTAATATGCCTATATGGTAGTAAGTGTAATTCCTTAGCTTAAAACAAGGCTACTCCCAGACAAAGGAAAAGACTTCTATCATCAAATGAAAATCTGCTTCAAATCTGCTGCCACAAGATTTTGAAGCCCATTTTGTTACATATTTGCTGCTGCTTTCATCTCATACATCCCAAAGAGTAATGTTTGGAGGGTAAATCTTCTGCTTTTCTACAGCATAATGAGCATCCTGTGAATTTGAAAATTCACAGCATGCTCTGATTTTTATGTGGAGGGTGGATCGGGACTGGGACAAAGTATTCTGGTGCACTTGACAAATAAGGCATATTGCACCCCCCAATGGAAAATTCAGCTCACTCCATATATCTTTACACCCCCTTTTCTGCCTCGGATGAAGGGGCGCCTTGGCAGGTCGCCTACCTTCACCTACCCATCGTTCTGGCCCTATTGTTCCTTAATCCACAGTGAAAATTCACTATGTTTAGACTCAGCCTTACTGACCAATCTGAATTTATTACTGCCCATGGCCTTGAAGAGCAATGTCATAAGTTAGGTATTACAATAAGGCTTAGTTCACATCTGCGTTGAAGGTTCCATTCATATTTTCTGGCGCAGAGCTGAAAACGGACACCAATGAATCCGCTTCACAACATAGACCAATGGCGCCCAATCAACCCTATCCATTAAAATGGGTTCACTAGAGTTTCACCGTGGTGTCCAATGTTTAGACGGAAAAAATAATGCAGCTTGCTGTGCTATTTTTTACATAATCTCCGATGGAACTGGCAGTGGAGGTTCCAATTGTGAACCAAGCCTTAGTCAGTCATATATTTTTGCTTAAATGGACTCTTGGTAATAAACTGATCATAGACTGCTGTCCCAACAGATCTAAAGGGGTTGTCTACCTTTCTGTTTTAGGTAAAAGTATGTTGTTGCAGCTGTTACGGGCAGAAAAATATACTCTCCTTATTATTGAATTCCCTTTCAGCGATGCTGTTGCCGATACTTCTCCTGGGGGTTGGCTTGTGTGCACTACAGCTGCTGATTGGCTGTAGTTGTTATGTGACATTGTAGACAACAATAAAGAAGGTACGGCTCACCATTAGTTGAATGACTGCTCAATGTACAAGGCCTGTTGCACAAAATGCCCTCCAGACAATAAGGCAGGGAAGATTTGATACAAAGAAAAAGGAGTGCTTTCAGCACTCACTAATTGTGAGGGAAATATTTTAAAACTGTCAGTCTTTAATTCCATACTTTAAAAACAATCATGTGACAATAAATCTTCCATTTGATGCATTTTGGACCTTTTTAGGTCCTTGGTCATGAAATAACTTTTTTGAGTCATGTGACATTGCCCCATCTCAATATTCGGAAGTGAATGTTCTGAATGCTTTCGTAATGTCAACTGACTGATGCAGCCAATCAAAGCCAAAACCAAGATCTTGGATACCCAAGGAGAGGTCCGGCAGCAGCATTGCTGGGAGGAAAGTCCATAAGTTTTCAGATTATTTTACAGCTGCAGCAGCATGCTATTACTTATGAACAGGGAGGTGGACAACCCCTTTAAATTTCCTTATTTTTCAGTGCAGGGGAAATTAATCTACTGTATTGGACTGTCAGTGTCATCCATGGATATAGTAGGTCTACAATTAAGATGCTCTGTGTAGGCTACTTTCATGCATCCTGTAACCTTTTCATAAATGCATTTGCCCAGAAAAGTTCTTAACATATACATTTGATGGATTCATTCAACAGATGCCACAAAGTAGCATCTATCACCATAGGCATCCATTCTAAGAGATGCCATAAAGTGCATACTGCACAGTATTTTTTTTTTACAGTGTACCGCTTCACAGAATAGAGTAGGATACTGCCCTAGTCCATAAAGCAAAGCCCAACATATACAACCTTACAAGAGGCCAAAATGCTAAAAAATTACACTGTCTGGTAATGAGGAGTCTATGGATATGTGAACTATGTTTTCCAGGAGTTTCCCCAGGACATACAGTATTGTGCTCTGCAATGCAGTGTGAAAAGAGCCGTACTCTCTCTTCAATTTGGTTAACAGATGAGTGCATTGACTCATTGAGAATTTCCTTATATACACTTAAATGGGTATTATGGTTTATAAATCCCATTTTCCAATACTCTTAGTCATTGATATGCCCTGTTTAAACTGTAGGATTTCTTACCTATTGTTGTTCATTTGAATATTGGATTACTGATCCTATAACAGTCGAACTTCTTACTCCAACTTCTAAACTAGAAATTTCTCTAGCAATACAAAAGGACATGTTTCTTATTGGGTTCTTATTTAGAATGATTTCAGTGGCTTCTATGCTTGTATAATAACAGGTATACATAATAAATATACAGTGGGTATGGAAAGTATTCAGATCCCTTTACATTTTTCACTCTTTCGTTCATTGCATCCATTTGGTAAGATCAAAAAAATTTCATTTTTTGGCTCATTAACATACACTCTGCAATAAAAAAAACAGAAATGTAGATATTTTAGCAAATGTATTAAACAAGAAAAACTGAAACATCACATGGTTATAAGTATTCAGACCCCCTTTTCTGTGACCTTATGTTTTCTGACACCCTGTCCATTTCCTTTTGATCCTCCCTTGAATGGTTTAGGGTCCGCTGTGTTTTAAAGAAAAAGATTGGATTGATTAGGAAAGAAACAAACCCCGTTTATATAAACCTAAAAGCTCACAGTGCATTCAGAGGAATAAGAATCATGGGTTAAGGGGACTGCCCAAGGAGTAGAAACAGAAATGTGGCAAGGGCACAGATCTGGCCAAGGTTACAAAAGAATTTCTTTCAGCACTCAAGGCTTCTAAGAGAAAAGTGGCCTTTAAACTTTAATGGAAGAAATTTGGGGGCGGCACAATCTTCCTCAAACCCGGCCATCCCCAAACTAAGCAATTCGGAGAAAAAGCCTTTGGGGAGAGAGGTAAAGAAGAACAACAAGGTCACTGGGCTGAGTTTCCAGAGATGCGTGGGGGGGGGAGAGAGTTCCCAAAGTCAAATATCACTGAAAACACTCCACCCGTCGGGCTTTACGGCAGAGTGTGCCGACGGAAGCCTCTCCTCGGCAAGACATCGAAAGCCCCAAATCATTTTGCAAAAAAAACAATGAAGAACTCCAAGACTATTAGAATAAAAAAAATTGGTCTGTGAGGGCAAAGATTGAAATTTTGGTGTTTATTTCTAAACTGTTGTGTGAAGAAAACCAGGCCTGTCATCACCCGCCCCCTACAAACGCAGCGGAACCCCCGGTGATGGCAGTCATGCCATGGGGGTGGTTTTTTCCCAAGGGAAGGATGAGTGGGGGATAATTTAAAAACCTGCAAAAAGTATCCTGGATGAAAACCTTTTTCCAGGTGCTCTGGACCCCGCTCGGCCAAGGTCCTTCTTCCATAAGCAAACAAATAAGAAAAACCCGCTAAAATAACCCAAAAATGGCTGCAGAACAAAATCTGTGACCATTTTAACTGGCCCCGACAGAGCCCCCGAACAAACCTAATAGAGATCTTGGAGGACTTGAAAAAGGCTGTCGCCCCAAATTATTGAGGGGAAACCCGAAGGAAACTGGGAGGATCTGCAAGGAAGAAGGCAGAGGATCCCCCAAAACCCGGGTGAAAAATTGTTGTATTATTGCAATGAAGCTCATGGTGAATTTGCTCAAAAGCTGCTTCTTTAATCAAACACAAGGGTTGTTTTATGACCATGGATTTTTCAGTTTTTCTTGTTTAATTAAATTTTTTCAAAATTTTCTACCTTTTTGGGTCTTATGTTTTCAAGTTGGGCAAGGTACACAATCAGCAAAAAAAAAATTCTTTTTTGATTTCCTTTTCCTGCAATGAAACCCTTTTTTAAAAGGGGTCTGAATTTAATTTTTCCCACTGTATGAATTTATATAAATTTTTAAAAAAAACGCTTCAACTAAAAGTTTTCTTTTTAAAAACTAGGAACAAATTGGGGCTCCC
The DNA here is from genome assembly GCA_025379985.1 of Phyllomedusa bahiana. Lineage (NCBI taxonomy): Eukaryota > Metazoa > Chordata > Amphibia > Anura > Hylidae > Phyllomedusa > Phyllomedusa bahiana. The sequence goes on from JAODAL010003658.1 coordinate 160,334, forward strand.
CGATTTTTGTTTACATTTTTATTAAATGGGGAGATAAAGGTTGATGAAGGTTAGCAAACCATTTTTGGATTATTCCTGTGAGTAATTCCCCCCTTTTTGGGGAAACAAATGGCTTAAAAAAAAAATTAGATTTTTGAAGAACAAAACCAAAATCTTCACAGCGAAATTTTAATTTTCCCCCAGACAAAAACCAGACTTATACTAAAATGACAGAAAAAATTAACCCCCTGAATTATGTGCCCTCTGTGGAGGGCAAGGATTTTTACATTCATTGTTAACTTTTTTTGCTCCGAAAATTTTGCAGCTTCAGCTATTTGTTAGTAAATCAATTAAAAAAAAAAAAATGAAAAAAAGAGGAATAAAGGGACCATACTTTAAAAACAAAAATACCCTAAATTACAAAAATGAAAGGAAATTACACGTATCACCAAAAAATATTAAAACCGCATAAAAACCACAAGCAATATGTGCTACCCTGTAGATAAACAGACAGAAGTGGCTCCTCAGTGACCATTATTGTAATAACATGAGCCCATGTGAATTGATAGAATACAATATAGTAAACCAGACATCTCTAATATTCTAAAGTGCAAAATGTTCAAAAGTGTACAAGAAAAGAATAAATACCAAAAATAAAGATCAACATATATCACAGAAGGCGACATCTCCCAATATGCAAGCGCTGTTTTTTTGGTCTATTTTGCACCAAAAATACTCTTGACGCCATATTCTTGATATAAATGAACTGTAATATACCAAAACTAGGCGCATTACACGCCAGGCATGACACATTGTAATGCTCCTAAAAAGGCGCATTAAATATAGTAGCAATGATACGCTGTGCACCTCCATAACACAATGCGCCTATCTAGGTTCATTGCATACACTAGTAAGGATACGTTATGTGCCTCTGTAACACAATGCACCTATTGAGGCACTTTACATACACTAGTAATGATACGTTATACGACTCCATTATGCAATGTGCCTCGATAGGTACATTAAATGCACTAGCAATGATACATTAGGCACCACGATTGCACAATGCACCTTTTTAGGTGCATTTCGTTTACTGTGCAAGGTATACCAGACGCCAAGTTTTTGAAAGGATCATACTTTCAGGCTCACTTTACACTTAATAAATGCTCCTAAAATCTGCCGCGGCGACACCAATTTTCAGACATGTCACCCAGAGTGTTTTGTGTATCCAGCAAATGTGTAGAAAGAAAGTTTAGGTATAATAAGTAAAAGAACCATGTGGGTAGAGGGAAGGATAACATTACCTCATCAGATTATGATATTGGAGAAGTTGGGTTGATTTATTGAATTGGATAACATCTCCTCAAATGGACTCATGCTATAATGCCTATGGCCATTGAGAGGCTACTCCAGCCACTTTATTGAGAGGGTAGCAAGTATTGCTGGTGTCACATGTTTTAATTTATTTTAATGCTTTTCTCATGATTAATGTGATTTCTATAAAATACTTTCTATTTATTTTTTGTGTTTTTGGTCATGTACTTTTTATTTTTGAAGCATGCTCTCTTTTTCTTCTTTCATGATGCATATCTGACCATATTTAGTAGTGTTTGGGTCATTTGTGGTGCTTGTTGTTGACACAAACAACATAATTTAATATGTACGTTGAATGAACAGTACTGTCCACATAAGACTGTGCAATACTTTGTGTAAACTGAACAAGGTTTATTTTATTATACAGGGAAAGTGTAGAAAATCTTATACAGAAACATTCATATGCAAGATCTCCAATCAGGACATATGGCGATGAGGATGTTTTAGGTGAAGATGGTCAAGTGTTACAGAGCAGAGGTAAGATGAGATACAGGATGCAGTAAATAACATGAGGAGCATTTTGTGGCAGTATATGCTAATGTACTATATTTTATATTCTAATATGCAGTTTTGTGTCTTACAGGATCCGCTTTTACAACATCCGACAACTTGTCGCTCACCTCCTGGGTATCCTCCACATCCGGATTCTCTGGTTTTCAGCACCCACAAACATTGACGGCTTTGGGCACTCGCACTGCGTCACCTGCCACCCCAATGCCCCACCCCATCCAAGGCTCCCTGCCTCCTTACAGCCGGCTAAGCATGCCTCTCACACCTACAGCTCTTGCAAGTACCATGCAAGGAAGTGGGCCTACATTCCCTTCCTTTCATATGCCCAGGTATCACCACTACTTTCAGCAGGGGCCTTATGCAGCCATCCAAGGACTTCGACACTCCTCTGCTGTGATGACCCCATTTGTATGACTGAATTGAGTCACAGGAGCCAAAACTATACACATAGAAATATATCTGACTGGAATAATTAAGAGTTAACAGGGTCACATACATCGCATTATTGCAAGAAACTGATCATGGTCCGTGGATGAGAAAAGCACTGAATCCCTTTCTAGAATTGGACTCCGACCAAGCATGTTGTCAAACATGGAGGAGTACAAATACATAACGCAAATCTCAGCTACTATAACCTTTTCCAGTAAAGATTTTGCCAATGACTACTTTAACAAGGAGGTAGAAAATGTACAGCCTGGACGTTGTTTCATCACTGTCTGTAATTTCTTACTATATCTGCCTAGCTTCATGTCCATTGCTGCTTTAATATGTCAACTGGAGCAGCTAAAGAAGACTTAAAACACAGGATTGTACATACTGAGCTCTTCCCTTATATTGCAATAATTCCCGAAATTTTGTCCATTCATTGCAAGCAAGATGCCAAATGATTAATATGAAATGTAGTGCATGTCTAAACACTCTGTCGTCCTTACATGAGCATCATATAGACCAGCACAACCCAAGTCCACTTTATATACAGAACATTTATTACCTGAGCTTTTCATCTCTCTGTCATTCTTGAACTTGTGGATGAAGTCATGAGATCTCGGACACAAGGAACCTGTGAAGACCAATCTCAAAGGCCATCATCTGCACTTGAGTGCCAATGTTTAGCAATAACAAGAATTGGTGTATTTTATATTTGTTCAAATTCTTATTTTTTAAGAACAGTATTCATCAGAGTCAGTTTTATGGGCACAATTATCACTTTGTGGTTGCAGAAACTAATCTGCAGACTTGATGAAAAACTGGACTACAACCCTCCCTGTACAATTTCTTTGGTAGTAAATTTACATTTTTAAGCTCTGAAACCACAGTACCAATATCAATATATATAAAAAAAATAAGGATGATATTTCTGTTGGTCCTTCAGAACTTAGCCAAGCAGATTGTTATCATTGTGTTATTTTATATATTTTATAAGTGTTAAAGTATATTTTATTATTTATTGAACTATGTCCAAAGCCTGCCATAGTCACTTCTTTCAATTGTTTTATTATAACTTTTAGGTTTCCTTAAGAGAAAACATTTGTCAAGGATAAACCTGTAATTTTAAAGATGTAAAATATGATAAACAGGTGGAAATACAACTGTTTGAATGTCTGAACTGGATTGACACCTTGCTAGTTAATTTTCAGGGGATGGTAATACTTTATACATGATGCACATATGATAGATAATGCCTTTGTTGAATGCTGGTGTTGACAGTACAGTAGATTACTAGTAGATAACACAGGTAAAATACTTATGTAAAAATAATTCTTTTTTAAGGTCTTGAATGCTTTAAGAACTCCTTTTGAAGTACCTTAATATTTTATTCTGACTCAATAGTGAGGGTTTTCCCCTCAGGACACCCCAATATTAGTGTAAAGCAGATCTCATTCTGGAGGACTATATATGGCCATGCATTAAAATAGGACTTGATAAAAACCAAGTAGCGCTTTTTTTTTTTAAAGGATCTAAAAATTAAACTGATTGTACAAGACACTTAATACTGTGTTCACATTAAAATTGTTGTCCCTTTTAATTAGGCATACTTATGATGTGGTCATTAAACATATTCTTCCTTCCCAACAATTACTGATATATTGAAGAAAGTATTGAACCCCTTTTCTTGTAAATTTGACCAATAGTGAATTTATTTTCCTTGAGTAACTGCCTACAGAATTTCTCTACAGTTATTTTGTGGACCCTTGGCTCTTCCTAGTGTAAGGAAAGGAGACCGTTTTAATAAATCTACAGGTACGTCCACGTGGTGGTTTTCAATTGGTTTTTCAGATGGTTTTCAGAATCTTAAACCATCCCCATAGGCTTTAAGAGAAAATCTTCCCAGTAGTTTAAACTGCACAGATTTTCTACTGTACTGATTTTCACATCGCCGTTATTCCAAAAAACTTGCACATTCTTCCGCCGGGTTTACAGACGGAAAGTGTGCTATTAATTGATAATGGGATGGCCGAATCCGCAAAGCGCGGACACAACCATCCCCCAAAACCATGGAAAAAACGATATAGTACCGGTCGGATTCTTTAATCAGAATTCAACCAGTAATTTTTCTATGCTGTGTTGATGTACCCTAAAAGTCCAGGAAAGAGGATGACTGCTGTATAGAGGGTGACTTCTGGGATAGTTAATCTCTGTCAATAAAGGGATGTCAAAGTTACATTGTACTAAAAACACTATATAGAGCCACTAAATATACAACAAACATTGTTCTACATAAGTGGTTTACTATTATAGCCTATGTGTAATTTAAAAAATTAAGTGAGGAATTATGGTTATGGAAGACTTTTTGACTTCGAAAAGTTAATATTTCTTTCTATAAGTTGAGAAAATGTGTTACCTGGTTATCACATTGTTACCTTCATGTCAAATGGAAGTAACTCAAACCTCTACAGTGTGACAACTCCTGTAGACAAACACCTTTGTATCTTAACTTCCTGGACATCTGTGGCTTCACTTGGCTAGGGGAAAGGCATTGTTGGGAAGAATCATAGACATCTGAATTTTCTATACCAGGCAGATAGTATAGAAAAAATGTTCTACATTTACTAATGTTGATTGAGCTTTCCAGGAATTTTCATTGGAGGCCTATCCTACAAATAAATCAGCAATTTTTACTTCAACTTTAACTTTACTCGGTGGGTCCAGAGTCGTGACTAGTTTATTTAAAATATTTATGTCTGTGAATCACCAAAAATGTACATGCATTTTATTGAAGATAATTTGTAGCTTTCTTACCTATCTTTTTTACACTTTTCTTTATTTCTTGTCAGGTTATTGGTCCTTTAGGCATTTCTAAATTTTCTTCAAACAGTAGGCATCAGAATGTAAAGTAAATTATTCTCTTTTATTTCACTACAAGTTTGCAAAGAAACACCCCAAATGTAAGCACAGGCTTAATATTAGCTACACATTTTCCAGGAGCTGATAACTTGCTTATATGGTAACAACCAGGAAAATTCTTCTGAAAATTTTAAAACTGGATTTATCTTCTTTCCTAAATTTTCACTGATCTTTTCTGGATTGTGTCATTCTGTCATTGTTGCATTACAGAACATCTCTCGAACTGTTATCTGTATAAATGTATTTTACGGCAGAAAACTACCATTGTAATTGTCACCTTTTCTTTATAAGTGCAATATATTTATTTCTGCTGGAAATGTTATGTCAACATTGTGTAAGATTTGAATGTTTAAAGTTAAATGCTCCTCAAAAAGTTGCTTAAATTCTATATATAAATCTAAAATATATAACATAAGAACATTGTATATTATGGCAGATGTGAGATTACTCAATAAAGTATTTGTGTGTGTGTTTTAATAAATGTTTGTGTTATCTGCAGACATTAAACAATGAAAGATAAAATACTAATATTAGATAAATATATTACACATTGGTCCAAAAACTATAAAAAATGTTGGAGCACAATAAATGTTTCCTTCAGTGGGCATTTTTTATATCACTTCTATATAGGGGGAAATAAGTTCTAACCACACTAAGCACAATTCATGTATACGTGTAAAGCAGACAAAATGAACAAGCACGCTCACCTTGTTAAGTTGTGCTCAGATTCTAGAGGCACAACTCTCATAAGCGCCTGGGTGGCTCACAGTCTGAGCCTGGGAACAGCAGCTGCGAGTGTCCTCTCCAAAGCCAGGATGACGACAGCGGGCGTGAACAGTGAGTGTAGAACAAACAAAAAGTATCCCCAGCGCTCATTCAAAAATTACCTCACATGAGGCTGAAATAGGGTGTTTTAAAACAAGGTTTTAATTCCATTAAAATATTTATTAAAAGGGCTGTAAAACCTTAACACTGCAGTAATATCAATAACACACTTGACGCGTTTCTCGGCGAACATGTTACGTTCTTCTGAAGTAGCGTCGGTGTTCGTCGAGAAACACGTCAAGTGGTTTATTGATTTTAATGCAGTGTTAAGGTTTTACAGCCTTTTTAAAGAATATTTTATTGGAATACAAAACCTTGTTTTTAAACACTCTATTTCTGCCTCATGCGAGGTAATTTTTGAAGGAGCGCCGGGGATACTTTTTTTGTTCTACACTCCACTGTATGCATGGAAACTTACCAATATGTAAAAGGGTGTCTCAAAATATTGTAAAATGAGCTGCCTCTCAATTTCTATAACAACTAGCAATTACAATGGGTTGCAAAAGTATTCATACCCCTTTAACTGTTCCTTATTATTAAACGTTACACCCACAAATTTAAATGTATTTTTATTGATATTTCATGTGACAGAGCAACACAAAGTAGCAAGTATTTGTGAAGTATATAGAAAATTATATGTGCTTTTCCAAATGTTTGCAAATTAGAAAACTAAAACGTGTGGTATACTCAGCCCAGTGTGGCCCAGTGTGGCTCTTGCCCGAGCGTTCAAAGGCAGGACCCCTATAGCCTAACTACAAACTGTCAACTTAGCTACCAGGGGCCTAGCAACAGCCTACGTAGCTACCTGGGGGCTGCCTACCTAGGGCCAATCTACCTACATACCTGTAGCCTACTTACTTGGGGCCCACATACAACCTATCTGTGGCCTGCCTACTTAGTTACCTGGAGCCTACCTACAACCTACCTATCTAACTGGGGCTGCCTACCTAACTGGGGCCTAACTACTGCCTACCTAGGGCCAATATAACTACCTACCTGTAGCCTACCTGCCTAATTGAGACCTTAAGGGCCTACCAACCTATCTAATGAGAGTCTACCTGGTAAAGATTCTGAGGGATACAGGCCTTAGCTGTAATACAATCTCCAGGCGGTGAACCCTCTTTTCCACCCCTCTAGGAGACTGTGCCTCTAACCTGTGGCCTGTTTCCTCTCTCCCACCCTTGGGAAGTTTGTACAGAGGTGGAGGGCAGGGAGTGAAGTGATGGAAAAGTGAGGATTCTATGATATTTGTGTCTAAATCTGCAGGGACATGTGGTGACCGGGAGAAGTCATCAGGACAGTCTGGACTAAATGCAAAAAAAGAGGAAAGTCAATGACTCGTCAGAGAAGCGTCACCTGTGAGTCTCAAGATGTAACTGCACTGTAATCACTTATATGTCTGCAGAGCCTGTGTACACTGGTGTCTACCCCTATATGGTCACTGTATGGTGGTTATATACAGTCTGCAGAGCCTGTGTACACATATATACCACTATATGGTCACTATATGGCGGTAATATAGGTCTTTGTATACAGATCTTTATTCAGTAATAGTGTAGGGGTATTTATTTGTGGTTGTGTTCTTGCGGTATAATAAGGTCCATATGTAGTAGCGTTATTGGTAATGTTGGTCTGGGTATGGTGGGATGTGTTTGGTAGCAGTATGATGGTGAAATCTATGGTGAGGTGTTCACTCCTTGTATTATCTAGTAATTGCATGACCTAAGAGGTCCTGGTAAATGTTCGTGGTCGGGGAGGCAGAGGGGCCTCATCTAAAAGCTTGCTATGGGGGCCCAGGCTTCTCTAGTTACTACCCTGATTACCATCACATAGTGACTGAATAATACCCCTATGCTATTACTGAATAAAGATCAGTGTACAATATTACTGCCATATAGTGACCATATAGTGGTAGGTATCAGTGTACGCAGGAGCTCTACAGACTGTATTTTACCTCCACACAGTGACCATATAGTGGTAGATACGTGTATACAGACTCTGCAGATTTATAAGTGATTACAGTGCAGTTACATCTAGTGACTCACAGGTGACGTTTCTCTGATGAGTCATTGACTTTCCCTTTTGTTCTGCATTCGGACCAGACCGCCATGATGACTTCTCCCAGCTATCACTCGATCCTGCAGATTTGGACACAAATATTTTAGAATCCTCACTTTTCCAGCACCTCAGTCCCTGCCCCCCACCTCTGTTCAAACATCCAAGAGGTGGCAGGGGGGAATAGGTCATTGCTTTGAGGCCCATTCTCATAGAGGGGAGGATCATAGGATTCACCCCCTTGAGATTATGTTGCAGCCATAGCCTGTACCCCTCAGAGTCATATTACCAGGTAGTTAGACCCCATTAGATAGGTTGGTAGGCAGTGCATAGGCCCAAGGTAGGTAGGTAGATTGGTCCTAGGTAGGTAGGCAGTAGTCAGTCAGGTCTCAGGTAGACAGCCTACAGGTTGGTAGATTGGTCCTAGGTAGGCAGTAGTTAGGCAGGTCTCAATTAGGTAGGTAGGCTACAGGTAGGTAGATAGATTGACCCTAAGTAGGCAGTAGTTAGACCGTGTACAAGGCGTAAGGCGCTGTGTGTTTAGAAGAATGTGCTGCTCAATGCATTCCTCTAAAGCATGGGGTGAGGTGGGGGGTATTCACTTTCATTGTCCCTGTCACGTATACACCGGAAGAAAGTGACATGCCCCTTCTTCCCCCGGCGTTCAATACGAGGAAGATGTAGGGTAATCATAGCTCTAAATGAGAGCTATGATTACCACAACTACAGTGTGTATTTCAGGGCGTAATTGAAATATGCCTTGAAATAAGCCGTGTGAACATACCCTTAGGGTGCGTCACACGACACTAACAAAATACCAGTCGGTATTTTGTCCTTTTTTGCACGTAGGCAGACAGCTTTTGTTTGTGGATTCAGCCATTCCCCTTTGCATTCACTTGTTCATGTTCTGCCTGAAAACCGGGTGGAAGAATTAACATGTTGTAAGTTTTAAGGAACGTAAAAAAAACTGTCCAGCGGAAAATCCGTGCATTGTGGACTACTATAATTTTCTATTTAAGTCTATGCAGATGGTTGACAGTCGGTTTACAGACAGTTTTCAAATATGAAAACCATATGTAAATCCAACTGAAAACCCTGCTGTGGGGATGGCCCAAGTGGATATCTGGGAAATTTAAAAGGGGTTTTC